>OW026519.1:86670251-86672751 GCA_932274085.1 Protocalliphora azurea | reverse complement strand
TATACATATACATATACATATACATATACATATACATATACATATACATATACATATACATATACATATACATATACATATACATATACATATACATATACATATACATATACATATACATATACATATACATATACATATACATATACATATACATATACATATACATATACATATACATATACATATACATATACATATACATATACATATACATATACATATACATATACATATACATATACATATACATATACATATACATATACATATACATATACATATACATATACATATACATATACATATACATATACATATACATATACATATACATATACATATACATATACATATACATATACATATACATATACATATACATATACATATACATATACATATACATATACATATACATATACATATACATATACATATACATATACATATACATATACATATACATATACATATACATATACATATACATATACATATACATATACATATACATATACATATACATATACATATACATATACATATACATATACATATACATATACATATACATATACATATACATATACATATACATATACATATACATATACATATACATATACATATACATATACATATACATATACATATACATATACATATACATATACATATACATATACATATACATATACATATACATATACATATACATATACATATACATATACATATACATATACATATACATATACATATACATATACATATACATATACATATACATATACATATACATATACATATACATATACATATACATATACATATACATATACATATACATATACATATACATATACATATACATATACATATACATATACATATACATATACATATACATATACATATACATATACATATACATATACATATACATATACATATACATATACATATACATATACATATACATATACATATACATATACATATACATATACATATACATATACATATACATATACATATACATATACATATACATATACATATACATATACATATACATATACATATACATATACATATACATATACATATACATATACATATACATATACATATACATATACATATACATATACATATACATATACATATACATATACATATACATATACATATACATATACATATACATATACATATACATATACATATACATATACATATACATATACATATACATATACATATACATATACATATACATATACATATACATATACATATACATATACATATACATATACATATACATATACATATACATATACATATACATATACATATACATATACATATACATATACATATACATATACATATACATATACATATACATATACATATACATATACATATACATATACATATACATATACATATACATATACATATACATATACATATACATATACATATACATATACATATACATATACATATACATATACATATACATATACATATACATATACATATACATATACATATACATATACATATACATATACATATACATATACATATACATATACATATACATATACATATACATATACATATACATATACATATACATATACATATACATATACATATACATATACATATACATATACATATACATATACATATACATATACATATACATATACATATACATATACATATACATATACATATACATATACATATACATATACATATACATATACATATACATATACATATACATATACATATACATATACATATACATATACATATACATATACATATACATATACATATACATATACATATACATATACATATACATATACATATAACATATACATATACATATACATATACATATACATATATGTATATGTATATGTAATTTGTAATTTGCAAAGGAAATTCCGAAAAATTTTTTTGAATTTTTTTGCTGAAGAAATGAACTAAATCGGTCTAATAATAACCGAGATATGGAAATGGTCAACACGCTTTTTTGAAGTCCTTGTTTAAGCTATGGATTTCGTTTTTAGACATTTAGACATTTTTAATCATTAGTGATATCTATTACACTAGCAGTTAACGCGCTACTGCGGACTTGCGAGACTCCTCATAGACCAAACATTTTTATTTAGAAAAACAAAACTTAATACCAAAAGTTGAAAACCCCATAAAATAAAACTGTGACTCTTAACTCTCGTGGGAACAGTTTGCTGTGTTCAGAAAATGAGTAACAGACATCTCAGTCGCACCTTCTAATGATTCCAATTTCATGCCTCCAGGTTTATATTTAAATAAGGAGCATCCAAGGATATCGTATCGCTTCATAACCATTTATGAGTTCATCATTTAATGAACAAAGAGTAATTTCCAAAAATTTGGGCGAGCAATAAACTTTTTAATTATTTTAGTTAAAAAAGTACCG
>OW026519.1:86666107-86670051 GCA_932274085.1 Protocalliphora azurea | reverse complement strand
TTCTATTTTTATTAGACTAAAAATGCATATTCAGATAGTGGGTTTACTTGGGTCTGCATTTTTTTTATAGCCTTTAATGTCTCAATTTTCATTTTATGTTTTTGTTTAATTTTTTCCATTTTGAAGAAAGCAATGGTAAGCATTTTCAAAGTATTTTGAATTATATAATCAATTAATACTTCTCTCAATAAAGAATGTACTACATTCTTATATATGACTTAAAACCTACCACATAACTCAATAAAATTTTGATTTTTTGACAGAATTCCGTAGTATATACATAAGTATTAGTTGCCACTATTAAAATACTAGGACTATTTTTACTTTAATTCCCAACATTACAAATAAATCTAAAGAAATGTTGTCTATAAGTTGTGATTTGAATTCATTTTTACAAGAAACTAGGTCAACGAGAATATGAATTTTCATACATATACATGTATGCATATATATACATATACATATACATATACATATACATATACATATACATATACATATACATATACATATACATATACATATACATATACATATACATATACATATACATATACATATACATATACATATACATATACATATACATATACATATACATATACATATACATATACATATACATATACATATACATATACATATACATATACATATACATATACATATACATATACATATACATATACATATACATATACATATACATATACATATACATATACATATACATATACATATACATATACATATACATATACATATACATATACATATACATATACATATACATATACATATACATATACATATACATATACATATACATATACATATACATATACATATACATATACATATACATATACATATACATATACATATACATATACATATACATATACATATACATATACATATACATATACATATACATATACATATACATATACATATACATATACATATACATATACATATACATATACATATACATATACATATACATATACATATACATATACATATACATATACATATACATATACATATACATATACATATACATATACATATACATATACATATACATATACATATACATATACATATACATATACATATACATATACATATACATATACATATACATATACATATACATATACATATACATATACATATACATATACATATACATATACATATACATATACATATACATATACATATACATATACATATACATATACATATACATATACATATACATATACATATACATATACATATACATATACATATACATATACATATACATATACATATACATATACATATACATATACATATACATATACATATACATATACATATACATATACATATACATATACATATACATATACATATACATATACATATACATATACATATACATATACATATACATATACATATACATATACATATACATATACATATACATATACATATACATATACATATACATATACATATACATATACATATACATATACATATACATATACATATACATATACATATACATATACATATACATATACATATACATATACATATACATATACATATACATATACATATACATATACATATACATATACATATACATATACATATACATATACATATACATATACATATACATATACATATACATATACATATACATATACATATACATATACATATACATATACATATACATATACATATACATATACATATACATATACATATACATATACATATACATATACATATACATATACATATACATATACATATACATATACATATACATATACATATACATATACATATACATATACATATACATATACATATACATATACATATACATATACATATACATATACATATACATATACATATACATATACATATACATATACATATACATATACATATACATATACATATACATATACATATACATATACATATACATATACATATACATATACATATACATATACATATACATATACATATACATATACATATACATATACATATACATATACATATACATATACATATACATATACATATACATATACATATACATATACATATACATATACATATACATATACATATACATATACATATACATATACATATACATATACATATACATATACATATACATATACATATACATATACATATACATATACATATACATATACATATACATATACATATACATATACATATACATATACATATACATATACATATACATATACATATACATATACATATACATATACATATACATATACATATACATATACATATACATATACATATACATATACATATACATATACATATACATATACATATACATATACATATACATATACATATACATATACATATACATATACATATACATATACATATACATATACATATACATATACATATACATATACATATACATATACATATACATATACATATACATATACATATACATATACATATACATATACATATACATATACATATACATATACATATACATATACATATACATATACATATACATATACATATACATATACATATACATATACATATACATATACATATACATATACATATACATATACATATACATATACATATACATATACATATACATATACATATACATATACATATACATATACATATACATATACATATACATATACATATACATATACATATACATATACATATACATATACATATACATATACATATACATATACATATACATATACATATACATATACATATACATATACATATACATATACATATACATATACATATACATATACATATACATATACATATACATATACATATACATATACATATACATATACATATACATATACATATACATATACATATACATATACATATACATATACATATACATATACATATACATATACATATACATATACATATACATATACATATACATATACATATACATATACATATACATATACATATACATATACATATACATATACATATACATATACATATACATATACATATACATATACATATACATATACATATACATATACATATACATATACATATACATATACATATACATATACATATACATATACATATACATATACATATACATATACATATACATATACATATACATATACATATACATATACATATACATATACATATACATATACATATACATATACATATACATATACATATACATATACATATACATATACATATACATATACATATACATATACATATACATATACATATACATATACATATACATATACATATACATATACATATACATATACATATACATATACATATACATATACATATACATATACATATACATATACATATACATATACATATACATATACATATACATATACATATACATATACATATACATATACATATACATATACATATACATATACATATACATATACATATACATATACATATACATATACATATACATATACATATACATATACATATACATATACATATACATATACATATACATATACATATACATATACATATACATATACATATACATATACATATACATATACATATACATATACATATACATATACATATACATATACATATACATATACATATACATATACATATACATATACATATACATATACATATACATATACATATACATATACATATACATATACATATACATATACATATACATATACATATACATATACATATACATATACATATACATATACATATACATATACATATACATATACATATACATATACATATACATATACATA
>OW026519.1:86406107-86658607 GCA_932274085.1 Protocalliphora azurea | reverse complement strand
TACATATACATATACATATACATATACATATACATATACATATACATATACATATACATATACATATACATATACATATACATATACATATACATATACATATACATATACATATACATATACATATACATATACATATACATATACATATACATATACATATACATATACATATACATATACATATACATATACATATACATATACATATACATATACATATACATATACATATACATATACATATACATATACATATACATATACATATACATATACATATACATATACATATACATATACATATACATATACATATACATATACATATACATATACATATACATATACATATACATATACATATACATATACATATACATATACATATACATATACATATACATATACATATACATATACATATACATATACATATACATATACATATACATATACATATACATATACATATACATATACATATACATATACATATACATATACATATACATATACATATACATATACATATACATATACATATACATATACATATACATATACATATACATATACATATACATATACATATACATATACATATACATATACATATACATATACATATACATATACATATACATATACATATACATATACATATACATATACATATACATATACATATACATATACATATACATATACATATACATATACATATACATATACATATACATATACATATACATATACATATACATATACATATACATATACATATACATATACATATACATATACATATACATATACATATACATATACATATACATATACATATACATATACATATACATATACATATACATATACATATACATATACATATACATATACATATACATATACATATACATATACATATACATATACATATACATATACATATACATATACATATACATATACATATACATATACATATACATATACATATACATATACATATACATATACATATACATATACATATACATATACATATACATATACATATACATATACATATACATATACATATACATATACATATACATATACATATACATATACATATACATATACATATACATATACATATACATATACATATACATATACATATACATATACATATACATATACATATACATATACATATACATATACATATACATATACATATACATATACATATACATATACATATACATATACATATACATATACATATACATATACATATACATATACATATACATATACATATACATATACATATACATATACATATACATATACATATACATATACATATACATATACATATACATATACATATACATATACATATACATATACATATACATATACATATACATATACATATACATATACATATACATATACATATACATATACATATACATATACATATACATATACATATACATATACATATACATATACATATACATATACATATACATATACATATACATATACATATACATATACATATACATATACATATACATATACATATACATATACATATACATATACATATACATATACATATACATATACATATACATATACATATACATATACATATACATATACATATACATATACATATACATATACATATACATATACATATACATATACATATACATATACATATACATATACATATACATATACATATACATATACATATACATATACATATACATATACATATACATATACATATACATATACATATACATATACATATACATATACATATACATATACATATACATATACATATACATATACATATACATATACATATACATATACATATACATATACATATACATATACATATACATATACATATACATATACATATACATATACATATACATATACATATACATATACATATACATATACATATACATATACATATACATATACATATACATATACATATACATATACATATACATATACATATACATATACATATACATATACATATACATATACATATACATATACATATACATATACATATACATATACATATACATATACATATACATATACATATACATATACATATACATATACATATACATATACATATACATATACATATACATATACATATACATATACATATACATATACATATACATATACATATACATATACATATACATATACATATACATATACATATACATATACATATACATATACATATACATATACATATACATATACATATACATATACATATACATATACATATACATATACATATACATATACATATACATATACATATACATATACATATACATATACATATACATATACATATACATATACATATACATATACATATACATATACATATACATATACATATACATATACATATACATATACATATACATATACATATACATATACATATACATATACATATACATATACATATACATATACATATACATATACATATACATATACATATACATATACATATACATATACATATACATATACATATACATATACATATACATATACATATACATATACATATACATATACATATACATATACATATACATATACATATACATATACATATACATATACATATACATATACATATACATATACATATACATATACATATACATATACATATACATATACATATACATATACATATACATATACATATACATATACATATACATATACATATACATATACATATACATATACATATACATATACATATACATATACATATACATATACATATACATATACATATACATATACATATACATATACATATACATATACATATACATATACATATACATATACATATACATATACATATACATATACATATACATATACATATACATATACATATACATATACATATACATATACATATACATATACATATACATATACATATACATATACATATACATATACATATACATATACATATACATATACATATACATATACATATACATATACATATACATATACATATACATATACATATACATATACATATACATATACATATACATATACATATACATATACATATACATATACATATACATATACATATACATATACATATACATATACATATACATATACATATACATATACATATACATATACATATACATATACATATACATATACATATACATATACATATACATATACATATACATATACATATACATATACATATACATATACATATACATATACATATACATATACATATACATATACATATACATATACATATACATATACATATACATATACATATACATATACATATACATATACATATACATATACATATACATATACATATACATATACATATACATATACATATACATATACATATACATATACATATACATATACATATACATATACATATACATATACATATACATATACATATACATATACATATACATATACATATACATATACATATACATATACATATACATATACATATACATATACATATACATATACATATACATATACATATACATATACATATACATATACATATACATATACATATACATATACATATACATATACATATACATATACATATACATATACATATACATATACATATACATATACATATACATATACATATACATATACATATACATATACATATACATATACATATACATATACATATACATATACATATACATATACATATACATATACATATACATATACATATACATATACATATACATATACATATACATATACATATACATATACATATACATATACATATACATATACATATACATATACATATACATATACATATACATATACATATACATATACATATACATATACATATACATATACATATACATATACATATACATATACATATACATATACATATACATATACATATACATATACATATACATATACATATACATATACATATACATATACATATACATATACATATACATATACATATACATATACATATACATATACATATACATATACATATACATATACATATACATATACATATACATATACATATACATATACATATACATATACATATACATATACATATACATATACATATACATATACATATACATATACATATACATATACATATAGATATACATATACATATACATATACATATACATATACATATACATATACATATACATATACATATACATATACATATACATATACATATACATATACATATACATATACATATACATATACATATACATATACATATACATATACATATACATATACATATACATATACATATACATATACATATACATATACATATACATATACATATACATATACATATACATATACATATACATATACATATACATATACATATACATATACATATACATATACATATACATATACATATACATATACATATACATATACATATACATATACATATACATATACATATACATATACATATACATATACATATACATATACATATACATATACATATACATATACATATACATATACATATACATATACATATACATATACATATACATATACATATACATATACATATACATATACATATACATATACATATACATATACATATACATATACATATACATATACATATACATATACATATACATATACATATACATATACATATACATATACATATACATATACATATACATATACATATACATATACATATACATATACATATACATATACATATACATATACATATACATATACATATACATATACATATACATATACATATACATATACATATACATATACATATACATATACATATACATATACATATACATATACATATACATATACATATACATATACATATACATATACATATACATATACATATACATATACATATACATATACATATACATATACATATACATATACATATACATATACATATACATATACATATACATATACATATACATATACATATACATATACATATACATATACATATACATATACATATACATATACATATACATATACATATACATATACATATACATATACATATACATATACATATACATATACATATACATATACATATACATATACATATACATATACATATACATATACATATACATATACATATACATATACATATACATATACATATACATATACATATACATATACATATACATATACATATACATATACATATACATATACATATACATATACATATACATATACATATACATATACATATACATATACATATACATATACATATACATATACATATACATATACATATACATATACATATACATATACATATACATATACATATACATATACATATACATATACATATACATATACATATACATATACATATACATATACATATACATATACATATACATATACATATACATATACATATACATATACATATACATATACATATACATATACATATACATATACATATACATATACATATACATATACATATACATATACATATACATATACATATACATATACATATACATATACATATACATATACATATATATTAAAGTGCCTTGATTTATTTGGTGACAAAAAATGTTGCAAATGTACCCCGCTAATATTAAAGACGCATATGTTATAAACGGGAATCGGAATTTCATGCAAATGCATGGTTTTTCCTTTAACCCTAGAACAGTGCAAACTAAATATCTTTGCGACTAAGAGAATTTACTTCAAAATGGCATCGATATGTTTTTGCCATAAATGAATATTTTTGTGTTATATTTTGTGAAAATTTTGGTTTGAAATAATTTTTTGTGTAGAAATTGTGTGAACTTTTGATAAAACGACTTAAATCTATTTTTCAAAATGGTAAAATATTCAAAAATACTATACGAAAGTTAATTTTGGTATGCTTTATATATAAAACTAACGATCACAGGACGTTGATTATAGTAAAGGATGCGTCATCAAAGTTATCGTGTTAATAGTAAATAATTACGTTTTCTCTAATTTATTAGATCTTTTGGTATAAATTTATTGCAAATTTAACATAGTGGGTCATATACACATAATTGTCAATTAAGACAATATTTTTAATGAAAATATCAAATATGTATATGAAAATAAAAAAAAAAAGTTTTAAAACTTATGGCGAAGTGATGTCTTGTAAAATATTCGTCACACCTATTGAACAAATTTTTGGTAGATTAGCACTTGGATACTCTAAAACATAGAGATAAATACAGCCTCTCCATACTGCGACATTTGGCCAATTTAGCTTGACAAAATTGGAAAGTTAAAAGTTGTCCGATTGAATTTTTGGTATATGTTAGAAAAAACTTCAATTAAATTAGAATTTACAAAAATATTTGCAAATATATCTTACGGAAGTTAGAAATTTTAATCATAGTAAACATGTTGTTTAATATTTATTTCTAGGGAATACGGTCTAAAAATTATTTGATGCTCATTAAATATGCAGTAAGAGAACTAAAAATATGCTCCAAAAACGAGAAAATATGCTCTTGAAAACAAAAAATTTTCCATTTTAAACAAAAGATTATTTTGTTTCATTTAAACATAGAGTTTTATTAAAATTTTATATATATGTTATAAAATAAGGAAAATCTAAAATTTATATATATATATATATATATATATATATATATATATAAATTTTGTCGAGAAACCTTTTTTAAATTCACCTTATTTTTTTTTTTTTTTTTTGTTATATGACATAAAAGTTTTATTGATTTTCCAATTGTTTACAAATCTAATTCTAAACATTAATATTAGTTCAGAAATTGTCAAAATTATCATATGTACATTTACACTTATAGTTTATTTACACTTATAGCAAAAACATTAACTGTGTGCAAGTTTAAAAGCTAAATCGTTTAGTTCCTATATTTTCCGAGTAAAAGCTTCCAAGAAAATATTCTATCACTTATCTCTGAGCTTTATTTATTTTTTTCCTTAACACTGCTCTGCTAGTTCTTTTATTTCTTTATTAACCGGCTACTCACCACGTCTGCCTTGTTCACTGTCCAGCACCAAAAGAGAAAAGAGAAATTTTTAAACTTTCTGCTGGTTTATATACGTTTCTTAAAACTAATATTATTGCAGTTTTCCTGCGCTTTGTTCGAACCGATAGCGGTTGTTGCATCGAACCTTCTTTTCTTTTGTCTCCTTTAGGTTCGCTGCTGTAACAGTTTCGTTGATATGTGTGTAAGTGTCTGTGTATGTGGCTTCTTGTTTGTTTATTTTGTCTCCTTCTCGCTTGCTGTATTTAAATATTTCCTCTGCTTCTCTGCTCGCTGCTATCTTACAGTCTTGTGTATTTCTCCCTACTGCTTTTCCTCTATATTGTTGTGTTCTCGCTTCTAGCTCCGTGATTCGTCAGTTCTGCTACTCGCCTGCTCAGCTGTGACGATGTAGGCATTGACGTCTTCCTTCGGCTTTTCTCCCTGCTGCTTTCTACTGCTACTTCTGCCTGCTGCGTTTTCATGTAT
This sequence comes from Protocalliphora azurea, assembly GCA_932274085.1. Taxonomy (NCBI): domain Eukaryota; kingdom Metazoa; phylum Arthropoda; class Insecta; order Diptera; family Calliphoridae; genus Protocalliphora; species Protocalliphora azurea. The sequence goes on along the minus strand of OW026519.1, from coordinate 86,650,856 downwards.
TTAACTTTTAATGGTTAGCATGGCCATTTAAGACCAAACCCTCCACCTGCCCCTGTCCTGAATACTTTGCCTCCTGTGTACCCTATCGACCTCCTGAACATTTCGTTCCATCCTTTACCCCATCGACATCCGGAACACCTGAAATTAAAAGAGATTTACATAGGCGAATGTAATTCGCCCCCAATCTAGATGGATGTAATCCATCTCCCGACCAGTAAAACGCCAATGTATCCTTTATTTTATTCTTGTGTTTATTCTTTAATGATTATGTGGGTCAAAATTCCAGGAATTTTGATCGTCACATTTTCTCCTTTCTCTCCGGAAGATGACGAACCTGTACCTTCATAGCCACCTTTTTATTAAACGTTCTTGAAAATATATATTTTTTTCTTACTATATTTTTTTTTTTTTTTGTTTTTTAATTGACCCTTATTTTGTTCACGTTGTTTTATTTTATTTTTTACTCACGTTCATTTCTTAATATTATTAACTCACTTTTTTATATTGAAATTATTTTTATAATATTAAATTCACTTGTTATATATACATCACATTTCAAAAATTGCTTTAATAAAAATCATTTAATCCATTTCCAAATCTTCATGATTTTTTCCTACAAGTCAAATTCCTCAACGATTTTTAATAAACTTAGGCGATACCCATCAAAATTAAAATGCCAGAATTTGCTCTAAAACGATAAATTTGCTCTTAACTTCACTATATGCATAATTATGCCGTAAGGGTGAGATATGCAAAAATATGCACATACAAATCGATGCCAAAATACTTTATTTGTTCTGAAATATTTTATCGATTGTTTCGTTCAACGTATAGGAAAAAAAGTAATTGCATATTTGTGGCTTCCCATTTTATTAAAAATGCTCATAGTTCAAAATAAAATATATTTTCTGTTATTTTTGGATATATTGTAATAAATTGCATATACTTCAAAATTAGGAAAGATTTTTTTTAACTTTTAGAATATTTAAATGAAATGGTTAATTACTTTATAAAATTTTCAAAAATTAATAACCGTTAAGTTCCGCATAGTTCTCTCTATTAATTAAAGAGATAATATTCTGTCCCAATTTGTTATCGGAACTACGCCTTTACAATGTTAAAGTCATATTTGAACGGTGTGTAATCAGAAGATTTTCTTTTTTTGAATTGCATTGCTATTAAGAAGGGATTTTGCTTTCGGTCGCAAATATCATCTTAATGGTTACATTTATGTGGGATGCACTTTAAAGAGGTTTTCGGAAGTGGGTGTGGAAGTTATAGTCAATATAGACAGATCTTCATAAAATTTAGCACAATGATAAACGTTAACTTATTTGTGCCGATAAAATTCGACAACAAATATTGGAATATTTAACAAATTTATGGGCGTTAAACTACATTCAGGGACGATATTTGTATGATGTTTAAGTAAAATAATGGCTTTCTAACTTAATCAAAATAATTATTCACGTGTAATATCATCAACATATTTTCAAAAATGCAAACTATACTTTGTTTCACGTGTACAGATAGTCAGCCAGGCGGATGGACGGACATTGTTATATCGAATCAGAAAATGATTCTGGGAGTACAACTATTTTTCCTGTACACACACTGGCTGAATTTATGTAGAGTTTAACACATGGATAAATTAGTTTTAATTAAAAATAAAAAATAAATATTTATGAAATGTATAAAATTTCAACTCTTTATCACAAATCTTTTACTTTTTTCAATCAAAATTGGCCAAATGTAAAAGTATGCTCTCAGGTAAAATTTCCAGTCATCCATCTAAAAGCTGAAAAGTTCGTTTAATATTGGTCGTAAGTTTTTATAAAAGAATCATGCATACATGATTTTTCTTTTATTTTTCTAAAGATGCTGTCTGAGAGAACAATAAGCTATATAGAGCTTAATATTATTTTAGGAAAATCGATCTATCATGGAGACAAAAGTCATAGAGAAGTTTGTTGCCAATGTAGTTATTGCAATTTTAGGTTTAGACGAAGACACAATAAAAGCTTTCCATAATAAAATCTTTTAAAAATGTTGATGTCCAATAGGGTAAATTTTACATTTCAAAATGTTTGCAAATTTTATATTTTTTACTTAATAAAAGTTCAAAAATAAGTGAATATTTTGTTTGTTTTCATGGCATATTTTAACATTTGTAACGCATGTTTTAAGCGCCTAAAATATTCTTTTTAAATGCATGAACTTCCTGTCCTTGGTAATAAATTAATACTCAAAATACTTCGGCTCAATTATTTCATTCTCGTGAGCTGGACCATATTTAAAATACCTCTAAAAATATAGTTTTCGATAAACAGTTTACACAAGTTTTAACTATTTGTCAAAAAAAAAAAAAAAAAAAAAACTACAATATGTAATAGACACATTATGGCTAACACGTAATCAGCAAAAATTGATTTAAAATTGGTTTTCGTTCTCGTGAAATGAAGATTTTTGTAAAATTTTATATGAATTTTTTAAAATAACATTTTATTAAAATTTGAATATTTCAACCATTTTTTTCCATCATTGGAAAGGTCTTATTTAGTGCCATTGATGTATGCGTTCATATAATCCTTTAGTAACAAAAGTAATATTCTGGGATCACCGGTACATAAGTTAATTTTTATTGCAAAAGGAAGCATAAATTAGTAAAAAAAATTATAAATTCGTGTAAAATAGCGACTATACTTCAAAGACTTTCTTTGATTCGATTATTACCTCGGTTTTAAAAGAATTTATTATATTTTTCATAAATTCATTGAAGTGTAATACATAATTTTATTTTTTTATTGATAACCTCAATGTTACATGATATAATATCGTATGGATACATTAGTTATTATAAATTAAAACTACAGAAATTTAATAAAAGTTATATAAACAAACAAACAAATAGTAACATAATTAACAATTTTTCAAATGTAAATAAGACTTTAAAAATTAAAATTAAAATTTTTGTGACAGTAAGTATAATACAATTTTGATGATAATAAGGCAAGGAGTTTCAAAGTCTAGCGCAACAAAAGTACAATTAAGTTGTTACATGCTGATCTAGTAAATTTTATCTTTTTAAAGATATAATCGGGTTCTTTAGTAAAAATAATTTTATGAATCAACAATAATGTTCCAAATTATAAATAATTTTCAAACGAGATTCCATAGTTTCGATTAGTATACATGGATAAACGATCTTATTTTCTTAAGCCAAACACATATCTTAAAGCAACATCAAATGCTTTTAATAGTTTAGTTTTAGAAACATTATCACAGCTGCTGAACATTTCACATCCATAAATGAATATTGGTAATGTAAAAGATTTGGCAAGCAAGAGTCTAATATTTTGTGGAGTATACGAGTAGTAATGAGAATGCCAAAGACTACTAACGATTCCATACACTTTACCACATGCCTTGTTAATTTATTCGCTCCATGATAAAATATCGTTAAATATAATGCCAAAATTCTTCGCATTTTTAAGAAACCAAACATTTTAACAAGTTTCTTGATTAAAGTGCCGTGATTCACGGAATCAAACGCTTTAGAATGATCTAAAAGCGTTAAAACGGCAGTTTTTCCTTTGTCGACATGGACTCAAATTTTCTCTGAAACACCAATTAGCGTTGTAATGCAACATTTTCTTTTTATAAAGATTCATTGTTTATTATACAATAACTTATTTATGCTAAGGTAATTTATCATTTGTGTATAAATTAGTTTTTCAAAGACTTTAGATAGATAAGGAAGGAAGGTAATGAAACATTTTTTGCGATTTTCCATAATTTTGGATATGTTGATGTCATAAATATTGTACTAAATATATGTGTGATATAAGCAACATTTTTGACAGCAAAGTCTTTAAAAAATCGGATTTATGTCATCCAGGCCTTGCAAGTTATATTTTACGGAAAGAAGATGAAATATTTGATGTATGGTTGTGTCAGCCCATTTAGTTCCATTTCAGAAAGGTTTGCTACCTTCATACCATCTTTGAAGCTCAGATTCCTAATCTTCTTTCATAATTTGTTTCCGTTTATATATATATGTATACATATATATATATATATATTTAAAAATTTTTAAAATAAAAGAGTATATAAATAGACTAATTACGAAATTACGAAAGCCTTCTTTAAAAGAGTCGGAAAATTTGTGTGTGTTATAAAAACCAGTATCTAGTTTATTTAAAAAATCAATGTCCATTATTGGAAATTTTAGTTTTCTTAGCATAAATTCTTCCACGACGAGTAAAGATGGACCATAGCTTTTTTTCTTCTTTAATTCAATAGCTTCCCTCAGTATACGGTGATCCGTCCTGGTACCATCTTTATTTACATAAATTGGTACATCAGATTGAAAACCAACATGACTTAAACAAAGTAAATTTTTTGCTTCAATACGGAACTCAGCTAAGGATTTTAAAAGATAATTTTTTTTTCTTGTGTTTTTGAAAGTTTCAGACTTATAATGGAATTTATCTTATTATTTTTATTTCTATAGTTATATATTCGTTTTACATTTATAACGTTTGGAACAGAAATTTTTGCAGATTGGAAAATATTTCCAAAGATATCATATAGGTTTTCCTTTTCAACAAATGGGATGCCTTGAATACGTAGCTTACTTAATACTAATGATTTTTCGTAACCATCAATAAATTTTTTCAGACTTTCAACCTGCTTTTTCAAGTTATAATAAATAACCGGAATTGTTTTTCAAGTTTAGAGGCTCTCTCGGTAACAGCACATAATTTTTCATTTATAGTTTCTATTTTAGTTAAAATACGTTCTTCTGATCCCCTTATTTTTGCAAATAATCTTATATCCATAGACATTTCAATAATTAATTCCATAAATCGAGGAGATTCATAAGACATACGATTTGAAGTAGTTACTGATATTTTATCATTGATGCGAAGACTTTTCGGTGCATTTTTTGCATTTGACATATTTTTTATGAATTTCTTTTCAGTGTATAATTATAAACTATTAAAAAAATACAACACATCAAGTAAATGTAAAATAAACAACGTGTTAACACCAAGCTCATATGTTTACTTATAAGTGCTGAAAAAAGGATGTGAGCTGTTTTTGTTTACCTCTTACGGGAATAAAAAAATTTTTCCTACAATTGACTGTTTTTGAGTTTAATTTTCCCTAATATTTTCCAGTATTTATATAAAAAAATATATTGGAAATAGTTTTTAATTTAATTTAAAATTTGTTTTCTGTTCATATATTGTGTTTAAAATAATGTATTTTATATAGTACACATTCACTATGTTTGAGTCTCCTAAACAAAAGTTCAGAAAAAAAAATTTTTTGCGCAACCAAACTTCAAAGTGTTGGCTTTAGTTTCCTGAAGATATAAAAAATATACATATTTTGTTATACTAAAATTATGCATTTATTTAAAGACATGTATTTCTGTGGTAATATTTCGTGTGTCACTTGAATAAGGAATTCTTTTAATATTAATCCGGAAGGCTATGATTTGGATTTCTTTCAATATAAACAGCTAGAGAATTTTTAATTTGATAGTCTTCAAATAGTTTTTATTCAAAATGGGACCTGTAAGGCTCTTAATAACACTGAAAAAGAAAAAATTCCGATTTTGAAATCTCAGTGTCAGAATCCGGTCCTAATAGCCAAAAACATTAATAGAGGAAAGACAGTTGTGTACAATTATTTAAATAATGTGGAAAGATATGGAAAAAACATGAAAGGGCGGAGGAAAATGGCAACAACTCCAAAAGAAAGACCAAAAATTCTTAGAATTGCATAAAATTCTGCAATGTCGGTATCAAAAATACGTGAAAAAAGTGGAGTCAGTGCCAGTCTAAGAACAGTGCACCGTACTTTAAAGTCGTGCCCATACATAGTCCGATGAAAACTGCAAAAAAAACTACCACTTAATGAAAAACGCAAATCACAACCTCTACAGTTTGCAAAAAATACAATGACATGGTCCGACAAATGGTTTAAAGTTGTATCTTCCGATGAAAAAAGTTTAATATTGATGGTCCCGACGGGTATAACTATTACTTCCATGACCTAAATAAGGAGGAATTATTTTTGAGTCGCAGACACAGCCGAGAGGACGGAATAATGGTATGGTGTGTCATTTCGTATTATGGTACCATAGAATTGGTTTTTGTATCCAACAAAATGACTGCACCGACTTACAAAAACATTCTGGAGGAATCATTTGGACCCATACCTTGGATGTACCAACACGACAACGCTCCGATTCATACCGCCAGAGCAGTAAAACAATGGATTAATCAACAAGGTGTTCACCAGACCTGATTCCAATGGAAAATGTCTGGGGGTGGCTTGCAAGAAAAGTTTATGTAGGAGGAAAACAATTTGTGACGATAGAATCCTTAAAGGATGCAATAACGGAAGCATGGATTTTAATTTTGCTAAATTACTTAGAGTCATTATACAAGTCGATGCCAAATCGCATTTTTGAGGTTATTTCTAAAAATGGTGGCAGTACTCATTACTAATTGAATGCTAGAAGATAATAACTTTCATTTTTATAACCTAAAATTTAAAAATAAATTACATTTTGCTTAGTTTTAAAATATTCCTTATTCAAGTGACACACGAAAAAGTACCACAGAAATACATGTTTTTAAATAAATAAATGCATAATTTTAGTATAACAAAATATGTATATTTTTTATTTCTTCATGAAACCAACACTGAAATTTGGTTGCGCAAAAAATTATTTTTTTTCTGAACTTTAGTTTAGGAGATATACTTAATTAAAGTTAGAAAATGTGATTCCTTATTCAAGTATATTGAAAAAGATCATCGACAGTTCTATTTGATGAGAACAATAACGTCATATTCGAAATAGCAGAAAAGAAACACCTATGGGAAGAATATATAAAAACTCTATTCATAGACGACGGAAGAAAATAACTTCTTACTACTGATGCAGAAACCAATCTTACAGGAAATCCAATTAGAAGCAACAATTAGATCGAGAAAACAAAAAGGCAACGGACCCAGATCAAAAAACTGCCGAAGTTCTTAAACTAATAGATGGAAATAATATCCAAATATTATTGAGATTGTTCACCCAAATCTATGAGACAGAACAGTACCTTCAAGATTGGCTTAAATCAACGTTTATTACAATACCCAAGAAAAATTTTACGAGGACATGCAGTGATTATAGACTAATAAGTCTAAAGAGCCATGCTTTGAAAATATTTTTAAAAGTTATACATAGACGAATATATCCAATATGTGAGACATATGTGAGGGAGCCACAATTTGGATCAAGGAAGGCATGAGAATATGAGAGGCACTACTGAGTGTGCAAGTATTAATCCAAAATTGTCAAGAGGTTCAAAAAGATATATATCTTCATTGACTACGAGAAAGCATTTGATATGGTTAAGCATGACAAATTGATGGAAATTTTAATTTCTATTTGACTGGAAGAAAACCTATATTAGAAACAGATATCAAACATTCAAGTTGATAGTGAACTGATTGACAATGTTCCAATCTCAAAGGGAGTAAGACAAGGGTGTATATTAGCACATCTTTTATTTAATTTATACTCGGTGAAAATATTTCGAGAATCACTTAGTGGAAAGAATATCGGTAATAGAATAAACAATACATCAATAAATAACATACGATATGCCGTTGACGCTACATTACTAACAAGCAGCTTGTCGATGCATTTACACAAACTAGCGAGATATATGGATTAAAAATGAACGTTAAGAAGACGAAATACATGATTGTGAACAGAAAAAAGGTCCAAACTAATACATCAATATGGATAAATAATTCTAAAATAAAAAAAATCAACATTTACTATTCGGCAGAAACATGGACAATAAAGGAGTTACACAGTGGGGTCAAACGCAAATTTTTTGGTAATAAATCTGAATCTCCTAAACTACTGGTCGGATTAAATTGAAATGTATGGAAGAGTTGTAGAGGAGGACCTAAGCTTTCAGAAAAATCATCTTGTAGTCACCCTGTGATAACACGAGATAAGCTACAGGGTGTCAAAGTTGACTACCTCGAGTATGTAAAAGTTAAAAAAATCGTAACTTGTACAAATGAAGTCCGATTTTAAAGATTTTTATATTTCTGGAAAGTGCTTGGCAAGATAAAGAAAAAATAAGCTTACTCATCTAAGTTATCTCTTACAGTTAAAAAGATATTTACGCTTGAATTTTGAATTTTTGATTTTTTGGCTCGACTTTCTTTCGTTTTTCGGGAATAAGTCCGGAGATATATGAGGTACAAATTTTTTAAAAATATTCTGTAATTTGCTACATATTTCAAAATAATATGCTGAAAGAATTTTTGGATTACCTCAATTCGTCTAGACGTGAAAAATATTCAAAGTCAGCACTCTGAAATTGGCATGAAAACTGGCTATTTTTTACAAAAATATAGTACAATTCATTCACTTTTTTCTCAAAGTTCCGTTAATAAAAAATTTTTTTCCTTATTAATTTCAAAAGATAAGGCTTCATAAATGGTTAATAAAGAAATTTTGAATTGATTTAAGTTTGCACCCTACATCCAGTATTGGCCGAAAATTGTCAATTTTAAAAAATAGTTTCATTTTTATCGATTAATAAAAAAAATGTCACGCGAGCTTTTTTAAATTTGGTACCCATATTTTTTATAGAAATAGACTTAGAATGATTTAACACTAAACTGCTTCCCGCCCGGCCAAAAACGAATGCAAGAGTGGAGATTTTATGTTAAAAGTCAGTTTTTTTAACGACTATTTTTAAAAGCATATTAGCATAATATTTTTAATATTATTTCTTATGTAATGTATAAAACACAAATCAAGCTTTCATTCCTAAGAAAATCAATAAAATAGCTCCAATAACCTATTTTTGGTAATTTTTCAAAAATAAATTTTTTTTTTAAAATAGCTGAAAATCCAAAAAAATTTAATTTTTTTAATACAACTCCACTAATTTTGCAAATACTTTAAAAATGTTAAAAGAATATTCAACGATATATAAAATGTTGATATAGGTCATTTAATAATAGTAATATAATGGACTCAAAACTACTAAGTCACGTCAAAAGTTGCAAAATTCACTATTTTGTTCCGTATTTCCATATGTGTGTATACGTAACACTCAACTGAATTGCTTATTTTTGTTACGAGATAATAATATTTATTAATGAATTTATTTAAAGTGCTCATAATTCTTTTCTACTGAAAAGGTTTTTAAAATTACCTAAGTACATAAATAAGTATATTTTCCTTCGTTTTTTATTACATTTTTTTAAGTTTTTAAATAATTTACCTAGCTACTTAATTAATGTATTATAACAAAAATGATTTTTTTACAATCGCATAGATACATTTTTTGACGTACCTGTTTAACACTACAGGTCATAAAAATAAACTGAATGAAATTGGGGGTTTTGAGCACAAATTTAAATTTTTTAATTCATTTTTGCCTGTCACCGTTTACCTGATATAAATATTCTTTTTCTATATATAAGTATCCTTATAAATATGCAGATTTATTAGTGAATTTGCCATTATGGAGATTACATTGAAACACTTTTCTATTTGATATTATAAATCGTCCAGAAAAAATAAGAAAACTCATTGATACAGTAGTATCTTTTGGATTAACTCTTACTGCAGAAGACAGTTTAAAGATCGAAAATTTTTATAAATCATACGAAAAAAGAATGCAAGCTTCAGATTGGTCAATACCAAAGTTCAAGAAGGAAAATGAAGAGTGGTTGGAGGGAGAAATACCAATTTTCATCGGAAAGCAGAAAAAAGGCCGACCAAAAAAAGTTACGATGAAGTTCAGCTAAGAACAAGGAGGACCAAACAGGGATCTATTCTAAATTCACATACGAATGCCGAAATAAAAGATACATTTAAAGCTTTAGTAACACGTACGCAACCAAAGGAAGTAGAAAAAGTTATAGATGTGTTACCAACAGCTTCTCCCAATCGATTACATCGGATAATCCAAAGCATAGTGACACCGAAAGATGCTTTAGCTCTAATATTAAATTTAGGATTATCAAGAAACCAATACGAGATTTTGAGGAAATCTGTTAGCGAAAAAGGATATAATATCTTTCCCAGTAGCAAATCAGTGAGAGAAGCGAAAAGTAATATTTTACGGCCTATGGAGCACCCGGTTAATGCTTCTATTAAAAGTGCTAAAGTTAATATATTGCAATTACTTGAAAATACTGCTTCTAGAATTATATCTACCTTCAGCAATGATAACATTGAAAAATGCAAAGACTCTGAACTTAGTTTAATATTCAAATGGGGCTGCGATGGAACATCAGGATTTTCGGAATACAAACAACTGGATGGAAGTAATTCTGGAAATAATTATTCCTCGCTGTTTATAGCGTCTCTGGTACCACTTCGAATGCGCTTAAATAAACCTTCCTCATCGACAAGAAATGACTCGCTTTTTGATGATATATGGATAAATTTAACTCCAGGTTCCAAATTTTTGAGCCGTCCAATCCTTTTTGATTACACAAAAGAAACCACGGTTACAATAAACAGCATTGTCAACCAATTGGAAGAAGAAATTAAAGCATTGCCCCCAATATATGTAAAAGTGTCAAATAGAACTATTAAAGTTACATTTCAACAACAATTAACGATGATTGATGGAAAAGTTGCAAACGCTATAACAGATACAACATCTACATGAAAATGTAATATATGTGGAAAAATAAGTTCACAATTTCAGGATAATTATGAAGTTCTTGTTAATAATAATTCTTTAAAATTTGGAATATCACCACTCCACGCAAGGATAAGATTTTTGGAGTTATGCTTACATCTTGCATATGATATGAAGTACAGAAATATTCCCGGGCAGGAAAATGCTACAGTAAAAAACAATTTGGAACTTCACGAATTACGAAAAGAGGAGAAGAAAAGAATTCAATTAGAATTCAAAGAACAACTCGGATTAATAATTGATAAACCTCTACATGGCTATGGAAGCTCAAATGATGGAAATACAGCAAGACGTTTCTTTGAAAATCCGGAACTCACATCTTCAATCACAGGCATTGACTTAAATATTTTGAAGCGTTTTAAGATTATATTGGCAGCCATTAATAGCAAAAAACAAATTAATGCGGACAAATTTAAAATTTTTGCTTACGAAACCAAAGAACTACTTAACATTACATACCCCTGGAAATCAATGACTGCAACAATTCACAAAGTATTGGCTCATGGTAAAGAAATAAGAGAAAATAGTATTTTGCCATTGGGAGAGCTAACAGAGGAAGCACAGGAAGCCCGAAATAAAGATGTTAAACATTTCCGACTCTTCAATACCCGAAAATGTTCGAAAATAGCGCAAAATATGGACTTAATGGAATATTTATTAATATCATCAGATCCAGTTATAAATTCTATAAGAACACCAAAAATCACTCTTGAAATAGAAAAAGAGGATTCCGAAGCTAAGGAAGTTAAAAATTTGCTAACGTTTGATGTTTCTGATTATTTTCAAGAAAATCTCTAATAATATCTTCGATAATATATTCTTAATAAAATAAATATACGGGATATATGTATAATAAGTATGTAAATATGTAGAACAAATTAAATAAACATTACTCAAATAAAGAATTTACTACTTTATAATAACAAATATATACCTACATAATACATTAGAAAACTAAAATGTTACGTATACACACATATGAAAATACGGAATTCACTATTTTGAATTTTGCAACTTTTGACGTGACTTGGTAGTTTTGAGGCCATTATATTACTATTATTAAATCACCTATATCAACATTTTATATATCGTTGAATTGGTAAATAAGTCTACTTTTATATTCTTTTAACATTTTTAAAGTATTTGCAAAATTAGTGGAGTTGTATTAAAAAAATTAATTTTTTTTGGATATTCAGCTATTTAAAAAAAAAAAAAATTATTTTTGAAAAATTACCAAAAATAAAATAGTTTAGTTAAAATAGCTTTTAAAAATAGTCGTTAAAATAACTGACTTTTAACATAAAATCTCCACTGCTGCATTCGTTTTTGGCCGGGCGGGAAGCAGTTTAGTGTTAAATCATTCTAAATCTATTTCCAATACTGGATGTAGGGTGCAAACTTAAATCAATTCAAAATTTCTTTATTAACCATTTATGAAGCCTTATCTTTTGAAATTAATAAGGAAAAATTTTTTTTGTTAACGGAACTTTGAGAAAAAAGTGAATGAATTGTACTATATTTTTGTAAAAAAATAGCTATTTTTCATGCCAATTTCAGAGTGCTGACTTTGAATATTTTTCACGTCTAGACGAATTGAGATAATCCAAAAATTCTTTCAGCATATTATTTTGAAATATGTAGCAAATTACAGAATATTTTTAAAAAATTTTTATCTCATATATCTCCGGACTTATTCCCGAAAAACGAAAGAAAATCGAGCCAAAAAATCAAAAATTCAAAATTCAAGCGTAAATATCTTTTTAACTGAAAGAGATAACTTAGATGAGTAAGCGTATTTTTTCTTTATCTTGCACTTTCCAGAAATATAAAAATCTTTAAAATCGGACTTCATTTGTACAAGTTACGATTTTTTTTAACTTTTACATACTCGAGGTAGTCAACTTTGACACCCTGTAGCTTATCTCGTGTTATCACAGGGTGACTGCAAGATGATTTTTCTAAAAGCTTAGGTCCTCCTCTACAACTCTTCCATACATTTCAATTTGATCCGACCAGTAGTTTAGGAGATTCAGATGTATTACCAAAAAATTTGCGTTTGACCTCACTGTGAGTTAGATGAAAAAAGATTAAATTCGTTTGAAATGTGGATTTTTCGGCGAATATTAAAGATCCCATTTACTGATCGCGTTTCGAATGAAGAAGTGCTGGGACATATGAATATCAGACAAGAAATAATAAGAAATATAAAAACACTGAAAACATGTTATTTGGGTTAAAATTGTAGGAAGACGTCCGAGAGGAAGAAGAGAAATAAAATGGTTGAATAAAAAAATATTAAAACATTGTTGCTTTATAATAATTGTATGATCGCTTATATTCGAATAGCCTCAAAAACTGTAATTTCCAAAGTAGAAAAGTTGCATAATTTTCTGTAAACACAACAACAGCCACATAGAATAATATTTGGCACAACTGTTGCAAAATTGTCAGAGCGGAACCAATTGCAAAATTATCAGAGTAAAAAGTTGAAAAGTTGCATCATTTTTATAGTGCTGACACTCTTTAAAAATGTGTGAACAGTACTAAAAAATCAACTCTAAACTGAAAAACATCACTGAAAAATCAAACTCAACGTAATAAGGGTAATTTTTGGAATTTAACAACAACAATAAAACAAAAAAGTTAAAATTAAAGTTAATATAAAAAGAAAACTATCAATAAATAAACCGATTAATGTGAAATATATAAATAAAAAATACATTAGAAATTAAGTATCTCTTTTTCAGTGTCTTGAAAATGTTTTTCTTTTTTTCTAACTTTATCTAATTTTTTTCAAAATTGCTTGCTCACGTAAAGTTAAAACAGTGCAAAATTCCAAGGGTTGCAAAATTTTGAAATGAATACCATTAATATCTTAAAATACATTTCATATAATATATAAATTAAAATTCTAAGAAATATATTATTTTGAAACTACACAAAAGTTCACATGTTATTAAGAAAGGTATAATCATGTCGGTGCGTATCAAAGTGCTTATACTTATAAAACAATAGAACACTTATGCTATGCCCTACAATTCATAGCACAATTGTGCTGGCTAAGTTCATACATATTCTTACTCATGTGCTCATGAGAGTGCAAAGTGTACAAGGGCACTGGAAAAAATGTATGTAAATCAGGGATGTCAATTGAAAAATTTAAATTGTACTAAACAACTGTCAAAATTATACTCTTTTTACCATAATTGCACCAAAATAGAAAATTATTATAAAAATTATCACTTGGAGTTAGGAAATATCGTAGAACTCCCGATATAAACTTAATACTTTCATTGACATAAAAATGTGTTTTGTTGTTAACATTATACATTAGTATCAACCTTTCATCTTTCAGAAGTATACTTTGTAGTCACTTCTGGAAGTTAATGTGACGACAATTCCAATTTAACAAAAACACATTTTTAACGATCATAAATAACTTAAATATAGCAATATTTTAATGAAATTCGGTGTAAGGAAGTTTTGTATAAGTATCAATTTGTGTACCAAATTTCATAAAGATCGGTCCATAATTGACCATAACTCCCATATAAAGCCCCCTTCTGAAAATCACTTTAACGTGCATAAATTACATATAAATGTTAGTATCAAATTAATATTCGACACAAATAAGTTTTATATAGGTAGAAATCACAGCAACAGATTTTATGAGGATCGCACCATAATTTACCATAGTTCCAATATAAGCTCACTTTTGGAATCACCCTAAAGTGCATAAACTCTTATAAATGTTATCATTAACGTAATATTCGGTATTCATATATTTTATTTTACACAAATGGCCGCCAGTTTAATATATGGGTCTTCCTCGAATTTTGATGCACATACACAATGGTGCATAGTGGGGCAGAATCGAAATTTTTTGGAAATAAATCTGTAACTTCTGATCGGCCGGTTGGATTTTCATAAAATTTGGTGTAGGCGTAGCAGAGGAGTGTACAATGTTATGTTTGGAAGGGGGGCGTAACAATCCCCCCAGGGGCGGAGCTAAGGGGGCTCAAAATTAGGTACCTCTGACATGAAAAATTTTTAATCGCTTGCCAAATTTTTGTTTCTCGTCCGATTTAAAATATTTTTATATACTGTTGTAGGCCCTGATAAGACCTATAAAAAAACATGACATGTCCTATTTATCTCTTATAGTTTTCGAGTTATTTGCGTTTGAATTTTTAAGCACCATAATTTTGCATGTTCTTGGTCCAGTTTTTTTCATATATATCTTAGTATTTCCGACGGATTTTATTAGTTTTTTTCTTAACTAGTTAAAGAGCAAAATTATCTATTGAATAAAAAAATTGAAGTCAATATCTTTACTGAGTCCAAAATTAAACGATTTTGAATTTGAAAATTGCAAAAAAGACGACTTTTTGTGTTTTTTTTTTAGCCGAAAAAGTATCTACACTCTTTTTTATATAAAATAAAATTTTCTTTAGCAACATATAATAATTTTGCACTTTTCTGAAAGGTAACTTCACAGAGATGACTCCAAGATAAAAAACAAGCCCAATAACTCAATTGATCATGGTACATACCCTCCGGAATTCGACCCATTTTATATGAAAGTTTTGATTTTAGACCATATTTTCTCAAATCCCAAAGCACGAATCGACAAGCGGAATATATTTTAAGAATCTTCAATATGTTGTTAAAAGTTTTAAATCAAAATCAACGGGACTTCGGAAAAATGTGGATTCTATAGCCAAAAATGTAAAAAATACCATTTTTGGGAATTTTGATTAGTTTATTTGAGAATTCAGGAAAACCCTACCCCTGATTGAAATTTGGTTAACGCGCTTTTATTTATATTAATAAGATCCACATTTCCTGCAAATTTCATTAAGATATCTTTATAAACAAATATGTTATTACAATTAAAAAATTTGTATTTTCTCCAAAAACCCCAAATTGGGCCTTTTGTTTGGTTTATTTCTAAATAGCGAAAGAAATTTTAAAAATATGTATTCCAAATTAAGCCTATCTTTTAGCATATATAATTTCCGATCGTTTGCAAGAAGATTCAAGTCAATATCATGCCTCATTTCAGAAATATGCGCCTTTAAACTTTTATATTTCCAATTTATTGTATATATGACTATATTTTTATAAACTTGCAACTTTTGCTTTGCGTGAATAATTACTTAGAAAATTATGAATATTTCTGTATACTTTTACTAATATCTATACACAAAATATTTTTATAAAAATAATTAATAATTATTTTTTATGTTTAATAGGGTTGCCACATTTTCCAAATTTAAGTAAATCTTTATCCTTTTTTAAGCATTCTTATATTTCTATTAATGAATTTAAAATAACAAAACAAACAAAAAATGTCTATTTTAACTTAATCAATATTATTAGTTTTGGTATTTATCATCTTCCTTAATAAATATTCTATTTCTAATATGATTTTTATTACTTATTTACATTAAATTTATGTAGACAATTTTTCTAATATTTTAAACTTATACTACTTATTTTCTATAAAATAATCTGTTGTATCTGTATTCATATCTAAAAAGTAATAAAGGTCCTTCATGTCTTCAGTATTTTGAGTTGATAAAGGCTCATAATAAATCCAACGTTTTCTCATTGATGAAAGTACAGGGTCTGATGATAACAATAGGCTATTAAAAATATCCTAGTTTTGTGACGTTCTGAAGCATTTCCTGGAGCTGAGTAATTGAACGTGCTTAAAATCTCTGTTTCTTGCTTCTTGAGCCTCTTCTGTAAACTCACCAAGTGGAAGAATATTTCGTTCAATTATAATTTCGCCATGGCACAATACTTTATGTACTGTTGGTGTCATTTCTTTCCATGGATATAGAGAAACAAGTAGTTTAGATATTTCTGTTGCATATTCTCCAAATCGAGCAGAGTTAATTTTGTGCTTACTATTAATTGCCATTAATAGTATGTTAGTCCTTTCAAGTAACTCTTTATTAATACCAGTTATTTTTGATGTAATTTCGAAATTTCCGAAAAACCTTCTTGCTGTGTTTCCATCATTTGTAATACCACCAGTCGGCAGAGGTTTGTCGATGTTTAATCCCGTCTCTTCTCTGAATTCATCCTGGATTCTACTTTTCTCAGATATTCTAAGTGTTTTTAAATCTTCGTTGTTTCTGGTAGGTTTTGTTAAATTTTCTGGCACACTTCTATACTTTAAATCATATGCTATGTGCAGGAAATGCTCCATGAACCGTATTCTGGCGTGAAATGGAGGTATTCCGAAAGGCAGAAATTCTTCATTAATACTCCTTGCTTTACCAATATCCCAAAATTGTGATTTCGTCTCATCACATAGTGAGCAAAGAAGATGTTTCCGTAATGACATTACTAACCATCAATCATTGTTACACTAAGTTGAAAGGATATGTCGAATGTGTATTGGTTTACGCTTATTGAAAGAGGTTGTAAATCATTTATTTCATCTTTAATATATTCCACTAAATCCTTTGTTGTTGTCTTCGACTCCCTTGTGTATTCGAACCAAATAGATCTGCAAAAATGTTTTGATCGTGGAGTGGTGTTAAGCCACATATCTTCAAATGAGTTTTTACACTTTGATGAAGATTGCTTTAAGGAATAAGATCGAATTCTTAATGGCACCAAAGATGCTATAAATACGCTTTTATAATCTGCCATTTTCTTACTTCCACTAGCATGCTTGTATTCAGGAAGGGCTGATAGTCCGTCACATCCCCACTTACAGATTAATACAACGTCGCTGTTATTTACTCAAGCAAAGAAGATAGCTCTACACATGCTTCCTTTTCGGTAACCAAAATAGATGGTAAAATAGTTGGCTTTTTTTCTTGTATGATGGAAGAATTGAATGTTATAATTTTCTCAAATAGTTTAGGAATGGCACTAAGCTTTGCAATTGCTCTATAATTTGTCACTGCACTTTTACTACCCGATTTATAAAGAAGAATTATATAGGAGTTCCTCCATCTTTCTGAAAAATACCGATCTTAAGAGAGTTATATATGTCAGTAAGAGGCATTGGTAATATTTCCGCACAGTTTTTCAGGATACATGTGGGAATACCATCAGGTCCAGGATTGAATGTACTTTTTACACTTTTTAAATATTTCAAAACTGTTTCAACATTCAGGGACAATATATTAATCGACGGTGAATGTGGGATAGCAAATGGATATTATTTATAACTATGTCTCCTGGAGAAAAATGTTGATGCAAAAAAAAAAAAATCGGAAAATGCATTTGCTATGTCTCTACCATTGGAAAACATTTCGCTATTAATTTTCATTGTAGTCGGGTATGAGAAAATTTTTTGCTTGGAATTAATAAAATTATAAAACAGTTTTCGTTTAATGTCTAATTTCATTTTATGAAGATAATTATTATAATATCTCTCGTTCTCCAAATTATAACAGCTTCTAGCAGTAAAATATTGACATTGGTCAAACATATTATTACTTTTCCTAAACTTTTTTAACAAACGATTCATTCGATTTTCAACCATGCCAGCGTGGTAGTTTTCCAAGGAGGTTTTTTTTAATTTGTTTCTTCAAAGGAACTGCCTTAGCGATGCACATCTCTAGTATGGAATAAAAATTATGTATAACTTTGTCAAAATTACTTCTATCCTCGTTAAACGATAGTATTTCAACTTGGCCAATAGTTGATTCATTATTTGGAAATTAGTGCGATTAAAGCATAGTTTCAGGACAACACTAGGGGTTTCAGTTTTATGTGGAATTGGTGATGATATGCGAAGAGTTGGATGATGTCGATACTCAGGTACACAAAGCGGATTTACTCGAACTACATCAAATAATTAAGTATTATTTACAAATACTAAGTCTAACATTCTGTTGTTAGAGTTAGACACACCATTTATTTGGAAAATATTTAAATCGGAGAGAGGATTTAAGAAATCTTCTATCCAATCGACCGAATTTATGGGTACGAGGAAGTCTGTAGCAAATAATGTGACCCAAAAAGCCGTTGGAATGTTAAAGTCACCTAGTGTAACTAAGTGGTCATACGGATTAAGTCTATCAGCAATGGATTTGATTGCCAATAAATGTTTTTCATACACAAAAGGATCAGAGTTAGGAGGAATATATGAACATGTCACTTACATTGGCTTGTTTCTGATTTTTATGACATCAGCAATTATTTCAGTATTCAAGGAGTTATCTATTAGAATTTCTTCTCGCACAAGAGCATTTCTCGTCCAGAAATTAGGATAAACAATTTGATCAAATAATTCAACAAGAACAATAAACTTGAATGATTCTCTATTTCTTGCATTTATTTTGTTGATATTGACATTATTATGAATAACTTTACTAAACTTACCTTTCATATAGTTCCTTATATCATCTACGGTTATATTATGATAAAATCTTGTAGCAAAAATAGGTTTTCTAGGCGGAAGTATACGCAGTGCTATAGGTTCAGGTCCAATCTCAAGAGATGCTATCGATGGATTCGGTATATTATTTGAAGATGAAATTGAGGTTAATGATGGATACGCAGACTCAACAGTATTTCCAAATGGAGGGACTGTGACTAATAGTGAAGGAATTGGATTAATGGAAGTGGATAATGGAAGATTAGGAGCAATGACGATGCTGGTAAAGGAGAAATGGAAATATTATCAGGAATTTCCGATGATTATATGTTATTATGGGAACAAGTGGCGATTTATCAGCTAGCTTCTTTCATTTTGCAGATGAATTATGATGGGATTTGGATAATTCATCCAAATTTGGATAATTAGTAAATAGTTCACAAAATTTAGTGAGTTCACCTTGCAAAAACATAAAGTCTTTATTTAGTTGCTCAAACACTCATTTAAAGATTTTAAAAAAGTTTTAAAATTCAATATTTACTATCCTAAAATTAGGACAAGTCCAATGTAAGAATTTAGAGGCATCAAGTAGTGCATCTACATCACGAGCCCTAAGACCACTACATTTTATATGATAGTAACCTAAACATAGCCAGCAAGATACCACACGTTCCGTTCCGTAAATATTACAGTTAATATTCAGACAGCTCATTACAGGAAATTAATGAAAATTATATAAGCAGTATTGTTCACTGGGTAATAATAATCTATTTACCACTAGATGTCACTGTTAGGAATATTTATTAAATTCACAAACCAAGTGTTGTACTTAAAGGTATTGCATTAGGAAAAACAAATGACATGCACTGTTGTAGAAATACGGTTTAAAATATTTGTTGGTATAAGCAAATATAAATAAAGTAAGAAAATGCAAATGAGAGGGGAAAAAATGAAATTTTTTGTTGCAGATAAATAAAATTTTTCAATAACTGAAAAACTATGCAGATAACATTTTATGTGTTACACCAAATTTGAAATCAATTAAAATATCAACTTAACTTTAGAAACTTGCAGAATTATGATGTTTTCAGGATCGTTTAATACTCAAAATCTTTAAAAACTTTCAAAGATTTGGAGTAAAGCAAAATTGAAACACTTTCACAGTATAGAGTTGCCAATTTGAAAAAAATTAGTTTGTATCGAGGGTACCGTCTCCACTGGACCTACCCTCACAATTTTTTAAGAAAAAGAACCTATCTAGTATAAAATTTATTTATGTAAATTGTCAAGTCCTACACTATAATAGCTCTCGAGATATACGATAATTAATATTTGGTTTGTGTGGAGCATACATTAATATTATAGAATTCTTAATGCAAGCTGGTAAATCATTTATAAATATTAGGAATAATAAGGGGCCCAGATGACTACCTTGTGGAACACCAGATAAAACAGGAATGACATCTATTTTTAGGATATGTGGAATTCCATTTAAGGAAAACAGGATAACATCCGAGTTTATCCAATTTGAACAATAGAAGATCGCGATTTACTTTATCGAAAGCTTTACTGAAATCTGTGTATATTGCGTCTGTCTGCAAACCGGAATCAAACTTGATGCGAAAGGATTTCAGTAACTATCTTTTCGAAAAGTTTTGGAATAACACTTAATTTAGCAATACGTCTATAATTGGAAATGTTGGATCTGCTTTCAGATTTAAATAAAGGTATAATATAAGATTTGCTCCAAACTTCAGGAAAGTAACCACTAAATATTGATATGTTGAATAAGTAGGTTATTGGAGATATAAGAGAATGTAAACATTTTACAAGAACACAGCTTGGAACACCGTCAGGTCCACATTTATCAGAATATTTTAAATTCTGTACAGCTCTCAGTACTATCGATTTATCTAATGTTGGACAATTTATTAGGGTTGCAGCAGAAATTGGATATGGATAATTGGAATGTTCATGTAAATCGTTATCAGAATTGGCGGATGAGAAGAAAGCAGCAAACATATCGCAAATATCTGCATCGTTTGAGGATTCTTTATCTCCAAATTTCATCATGGACGGATATCCAGATTCGACGCTTGGAATTTACGAACTGGTAAAAATATTTTGGATTATTTTTCTTTTCACCCTAAAAAGATAATTATTGTAACATTTGATATTTTCCTTATTGTAAAGTGATCTCGATAAGGAGTACCTCATATAATCAATAGATAAACCGGATTTTTTGTATTTTATATAATGTTTGTTTTTCAAATTTTTCAAGCCATTGAGCTTCTTTGTAGTCCAAGGCGGTCCATGGGCAATTTTTTTTCTCGTCATTGGTGTTGATTTCTTAAAACATTTAAATAAGCCATTATAGAATTTATTCAAAATGGTGTCAATATTATGAGGGCATACTTTATTGTAATGAATATATTCAAACCAATTTTCGGAACAAATTAGGCGATTTAATTTGGAATAATCAGCTTTGCTAAAATCAAAAACCATCTCATCATTTACATTGGATTGTAATGATATCTTTGTTTCGACGTATACGTTTATTTCAAGAGTGGGGTGATAAGCATCTTCAGGTGTTAGTAATGGATTAATGCGAGGAATATTAAATTCTTCAGGTTGATCAACAAATACAAGATCAAGTAATCTGCCAAGCTTATTTACTATGTTGTTTATTTGGAATAGTCCTAAATCAGCAATAGCATCCAGTAATTCAATAGATGTTTCCGATCTTATTGATGGGCTTAAAAACCATGAATCAGGAGTTTCGCACCATTTAATATTTGGAATATTAAAGTCACCAAGAACAGTTATGGAGTCTCCAGGTTTGGATTGATTAGCTACAAATTTTATCGCGTTTGCATGTTGTTCATAAATTTGAATGGTTGATGCAGGAGGAATATAAGAGCAAGTTATAAGAATTGTTCTAAATTTGGCTTTAACACATACGGCGAAAAATTCAATATTTTGATCATTGTTAAGGATTATTTCTTCTGAAGGAAAAAGAGTTGAGACAGAAATCAAAACTCCCCCACCTTCTTTACCCACTCTATCACGTCTATAGATTTGAAATTTACTGCACATTATTTCAGAATTATGAATTTCTTTATCAGATTTATTTCGGATCCACGTTTCAGTGAGTACAATGATATTATGCTCAATATCAAAACTCTCTAAATAAAGGGATTTTAACTTTGTGTTTATACCTCTAACATTTTGGTATGCGATGGAGATAGCTGAGAAGTTGTAATCATTTTTTGGACAAATGCTAATATTTAACGGATTAAATATTGGAAGAATTACGTTATTATCATCACGATAAATAAATTGTCGAACAATTGTATTTTTTTGGCCAAAATTGTGGATTAACAAGACGATCAAAAATACTTTCTGGGACAATTATTTTAAATGGAGCTCTATTGCTCGCATTTATCTTGTAAATTTGGACATTATTATAATCTTCGATGCCAAGCTTCGTTTTAATATAGAATTCACATCATTTATTGTTGTATCTACTGAAAAACGGCTAGCAAATATGGTTTTCCTTGGAGCAATAATTTTTAAAGGCTTTGGAGTTACTGTTGTAAACGGATTTACAAGAGGATTGTTGGCGACATTTAAATTAGTTGGGATGTTTGACGATGAGGGAGTTAATAAAATAAGTTCTGGAGGCTTACTAGTAGCAAGATTTGGAATCACGGGCAACTTCGACGAATTAGATACGGAATTATATTATAATTGGAAGCATTTGAAGCATGATGAGGCGGAATAAAATTATTTAAATTAGGAGTTACTGCAGCAACAGGACAACTAATTGTATTTGCGGTTGGTAACGGGATAGAATCATTATTAGTAGTAATAACCCCTGTATTTTTAGGAATACAAGGATGCGTTGATGATGACTTAGCAGTTCTTTTACGTTTTGGTCTCGGGAAGCAGCAAAACTATCTAAATTTGTGAATTTAGAAAAAAATTCACCATATTTAGTTAGTTTTCCTTGTAGAGAAGAAAAGTCTTTTTTAATTCCATCGAACTCTGCTTTATAGCTTTTGAAAAAATTTTAAAATTCAATGCCAATTACTCTGCAATTTGGACAAGTCCATTGTAAGTTTTTGGCATTGCCAGATAATGCATCAGCATCACGAGCTTTGAGGCCACTACATTTGAAGTGGTAATTTCCCAAACACAACCAACAGGAAACCATACGTTCTTCTCCGAAAATACTGCAGTTTTTACTCATACAGTCCATCTCAAACTTTATTAAGGACACACACCAATACAAATATTATCTAGGATTAAAACCAGTAAGATGTAATTAAATGGCAACACAGCAGATAATTATCAAGGACACTAATTATAATATTGATCTTAATAATGGAAAACGGAGGGGTAATATTAAGGAAAATATAAAATGGAGATGTTTTATCTGACGTTTGTTTTATTTGACAAATAGAACTATACAAAAGGTATGTCAATGAACATACAAAAACAAATTCATGCAAAAATAAGTCTTAAGGTACATATTTTATTGTTGTTGTTGTTCAAAACAATAAATAAAACAAATTTAATTAAGACTTAATTGCGAATCCAATTCAATGAACTTCAATATTCTCTAATTAAGATATATATGTGGAAAAAATAACAAAATAACCGGAAAAGGCAATTATAGATGGTGTTTTTAATTGAAAAAGTTTATAAAATCGCAACACAAAAATTTTCACAGCCAAAACTTTACAAGGTTACCGGATCTAACCTTATTAAAAAATTTACACTTGCGGACAGCCTAACATGGAGCAGGACAACAAAAGATGAGCACATGTTTATAGCTAATAGATGGTACAATTAAATTACAAAACATTAAATCGAACATAAGATTCGCCGTAACTCCATACATATATGTATATGCAAAACTTGACTTATGTGACTTTTAACCGCGAATACCTTGCGTAACATAACCGTGATTATAGATTACTTTTAAGATGATGTATAAAACGCCAAGACTATATTATATGCCAAAATTCGGTTCCTTCTATCAAATTCCGAGCTCGAACCTTTGTCGCCGGCATCAAAACAGGTGTAAAAAACTGATGAGCCCACACATGTGGACAATGAAATAGTAGACCTATTTCTTCAAATGAAAAATTTTTAAATTTCGAGTTTTATTTATTAAATAAAACTATCGAAGAAATAAAAAAAAAACAGTTTTATAATTTACCTACACTGGAATTTGAAGATAATAGTTTTTTTTAAGAAATTTGGGAACTTTTTTGGATAATGTAAGATATTGCAAATAAGAGGAAACAACTTATTCAGACCCATAAATTATGTTAGGAACAATTTAACATATAACGATTATAATAATATCTTTCTATCATAAAAACAATTATCTAATTAAAAAAGATGTAAAAAGCGATTAAAGACTGAAAAATTGAAATCCTCAAATTACTTATATAAAGAAATGGCTTTATAGTAATAAGTGTGACTAACTTTGTTCGGGATGGTTATGTCTGACACATTTTAACGAAAACAGAAATATGGAGTTTTTGTTCTAGGATTTACTGAAAATAATCGTGGGACCCTAATCTGAGTAAAATATTTAACTCTTACAAAAAGTTTTGAAGGATAATCGTTCTTCAAGTCTAATGGAAATGTTGTCCTGGGAATATAATATGGAAATTTAAAATAATGAAGTACATCCTATAATATAAATTAATAATAATTTAAGATGCATTCTCGCTCATTTAGTAAGGAAAAATCGTATGTTTTAATAAAATTGCTTTTAGTTTTAATAAGCAAACTTTGAAATTCATTAAAATGTTTATGACATTTGTAAAAAATATCATAACATAATAAAAATATAATATTTTTTTTTCGGAGCATGCATGATATGGGTTGAATAATGTGGCTACTTATATATTGCAAAAAAAATTTTTAAAAAGGGGAATTTAACAAAAATCTTACATAACATCTATAAAATAATAAAATATAAATAATAAATATAATGTTTTAAATATTTTATCACATAATGAAAAAGTGTTCCAAATGTACAAGGTTTTAATAGTGCACAAAATCGAAATTTGAACTAACTCTGCAAAACCCTTTGGACATTTTATAAATCTGATGGTATACTTTCATTTTGCTTTGGAATCATTGAGGTAGTATTTGATGACCAAAATGTGTCGCATAGTGTATTTAGTTTCCAAAATATAATTTTATATATAAAAATATAATTTTATGTTTTCTAATTGCAACAAAACACACCTATTTTGTTGTCCACAGGAAAATATAGGGTTTCCTAAAAAAAACCTCTTTCGATGTTCAAACTCCAGTGTAGATAAATTCCTAATTTATTTATTGTTTATTCCTTAGATAGCTGTACTCGTATTTAATAAATAAAATCAGTCTCCGACTAGTACTTGTCATAAGCAGACGTATTATTATAACACTCGGATTGTTCGTTTTTTTTACTCTTCTCTTGTTCGCTTTACAACGTGGTTCTACTTTTCTCTCTATGTATTAATATATATACATACATACTATAGTGCGCTAAAAACAACTACAACATGCCCACAGGGCCCCCCAACTTTGGGGACAACCGTTTCACTTTAATAGCTGATTCGATAAGTCCCAAACGTAAAAAAACAAAATATAAAGACACAACACCATTCCCTCAGTTACCTAAAGTTCAACCTCCTAATCCCAAATACATAATAATGCAAACAATCGATCCTAATAGACCCCTTTCCAGTTTCTCCTGCTTTGCGGTGAATAGAGCAATAGAATTAATCAGCAAAGATATTACATCTATTTCCCAACTTCGTGATGGAAGCCTCCTTTTTTTGGTGAACAATATGCAAACTGCTGAAAAATTCCTTCAGTCTAAGGAGCTAGTCGGCCTATGCTAAATTCAATGTAAGCTACATGAAAATTTAAATAGTACTAAAGGAACAATTTATGCTCTGTATCTGAATGACATCCCAGAAGACGAAATCATCAGGAAACTTTCTAACCAAGGCGTAGTCGGCGTATACAAATTCCAAAAAACAATAGAAGATAAAATTTCTAAAACTGGTGTTCTACTCCTTACATTCGACTTATATCACTTGCCAGAAAAAATTAAAGTTTCTTGGAACACGGTAAATATTCGTCAGTACATACCCAATCCGATGCGTTGCAAAACGTGCCAAAAATTAGGACACACAACAAAACATTGCAAAAATGATCCTATTTGTGTTCAGTGCAACTTACCTCCTCACAAACCTTCAGATTGTTCCCGCACCCAATGTGCAAACTGCCTCGAAGAACATGCAGCATCATCAAACAAATGTACAAAATTCACCTAACAAAAAGAAATTCTAAAAATTAAAAATAAATGTACCATAAGTGAAGCTAAACGCATCCACAAAACTTCCATAAGTATAATTCCCCCAAATACTACATTCTCCTCAATTGTCTCAAATTATTCATCAAATAGTGTAAAAAATAATAATGAAATTACCCAAAATAATATTAATCATAACAAAAACATTACACAAAATAAAGAAATAAAAAAAAAAAAACGATAATAAAGAAGACAGTAATAACGCATCACAAAAACCTGTCCCCCACACCTTATCAACAAGTAATAAGAGTGAAAAATTAAATAATCCAACAACAATCACAGAAAAACAGCAAGTAACCTCCACACAAACTAAACAAAACAAAAATTTAAAAACCCAACATCTCTTATCTAGAGTACAAGAAATAATAAATAAACATGAAAAACAACAAATACAAAAACAAGATGACACAATGGATTATCAACTAATCCAGTCTAGTGAAGAAGAGTAAGAAATAATAAAATTTAACTCTCCCAACTTACTAAACTCTCACTCAACATCAATATGATAAAAATAATTCAATGGAATATTAATGGCTACAACAACAATTTTAATAAACTATCTCTTCTCATAAATGACTATAGCTCCGACATAATAGCTTTACAAGAAACTCATTTACCTCAAAAAACTTCAATTACAACTCATAGATTATACGAAGGGTACTTTTATAATTTACCTAATGTAACTACTTCTAAACAAGGAATTGGCATACTTATAAAAAAAACATACCTCATGAAATATTATTTCGCAACACTAAACTCGCCTCAATGGAATTGGTTATTAATCTCAATCCTATTTTATCTATTATAAACTGTTATATTCCCCCAAATCAACCCTTTACAGACAGGGCCTGGAGCCCCCTCTGGGGTTCACTATCAACCAATACTAGGGGCAAAATTGTTGAGAATCTTATTTTCTCAAAAAATCTAGTATTATTAAATGACGGCTCAGTAACACATTTATCTACTCACAATTCATTTTCTAACATTGATTTGTCGTTTTGCAATTCACAAATTGCACACTGCATATCGTGGAAAACACTCAACTCTTTATACGGCAGCGATCACCTACCTATCTTTCTTACCTTCGGATGCGACTCCAACTCTACTAAATACAAACCAATTAACAAATATAAAACTGATAAGGCCGACTGGACCAGGTTTCAATCTCTTACAATGTTAATTCTGAAGCAGCTAAGATTCACAAAATTATTAATTTTGCAGCAAATTCATCCATCCCTCAAACGTCACCTATTTTACATAAAAAGCAAGTTCCCTGGTGGAACTCTACCTTAAAAAGGCTTAGAATTGAAAAACAAATAAAGTGGCACACTTTTGTTCGTTCGAGATCGCAAGCCAATCTAATTGCATATAAAAAAGCAAATGCTGTTTTAAAAAAAAATTTTTAAAAATCAAAAGAGGAATCCTTTGCAAAATTCACTGCTGCTATCAACCCCTACACCAGCACCAAAAAGGTTTGGAATGACATAAAAACCCTAACAGGCACTAAACAATTCAACTCTTTCCGATTCATAAAACTTAACCTATACTTCTTTACAACATCAATTGATATAGCAAACAACTTTGGGAAATATTGGTCAGACTTATCTCACGACAATCAATTTCACTCGGATTTCGTATCTAAAAAATTTGAAATACTAAACCTCTCATATGGCAACATACATTTAACTAAATCAGCAAAACAACTGGAAAACAAAATTAACTTTTTAGAATTCGAACATGCGCTATCAACTGCAAAGGGCAAAACACCAGGTTATGACAAAATATCATACCCAATGCTAAAAAACTTGCCAACATTACATGATGATTATTCTATGTAAATATGATAGAATAATCAATCTATACAACAATATATTTAATACTGGCATTTATCCACAAAACTGGCGCAATGCTATTATAGTACCTATACAAAAGCCCAATAAAGCTGTAGAAAATATGAACAGCTATAGGCCTATACCTCTATTACCTCGTTTAGGCAAGGTATTTGAAAAAATCATAGCTGAGAGACTCTCATGGTATTCATCAAAAAATAATCTCATCACTCCAAAAAAGTCGCCTTCAAAAAAAAAAAAAAAAAAAAAAAAAAAACACATTAGATGCTCTTCTTCACATTAACCATTTTATTTTACAAGGTCTTTCACATAAGAACCATATTTCCATTTTATCCACAGACTTTGAGAGAGCGTTTGACCGCATTGGTGTACATATCGTGCTGCAAGAACTAATAAATTGGAAAGTAGGAATCAAAATATATAACATAATAAAATCATTCCTAACAAATCGCAAGTTTAAAGTTCGTATCAATTCAACCCTCACAAAAAATTACTCTCTCATTAACGGCATCCGCCAAGGGTCGCCTCTATCAGTCGTACTTTTCTTAATTGCCTTCAACGCCATTAGTAAAATACAATATTATTGAACATTCATTATACGCTGACGACGCTGTGTTTTTTTTCAAAAAATAGTAATAACGACAGAGTCAAACTGGCCTTTACAAACCTCCTTAGTGATATCAAAGATTGGTCCAAAACCTCCGGTGCAGCACTCTCTCTCAGCAAATGTAAGATATATATATATATATATATATATATATATATATATATATGCAACAAACAACATTGTAGCCCCCCAATTATCTTATACAACAACATTAATATCGAACATGTCTCTCATTTGAAAATACTGGGTATTACCTTCGACAATAAATTCAACTTTGGCCAACATTGCAACAACCTGAGGAAGAAACTTATAATAGGATTAAATATAATTAAATACCTTTCATACAAAAAAGAGTTCTATTCACACTAATACACTTCTTATGGTAACTAAAGCCCTGTTACTTTCCAAAATCGATTACGGATTACAAATTTATGGAAACTGCCCAAAAAAGTTTTTAAATATGCTAAACTCGCCTTATCATGCAGCCATCAGATTTTTAACGGGAGCTTTTCGAACAACAAACACTAAAAACTTACTCATCGAATCCGGATTCCCATCTATAATCGAAAGATTATATGAAAAAGACTTAAAACTTTTACCCAAATTATATATTTTTAACAATCAAAATCTACATAAACTCGTAAAAAATACCACATATCTTAGACGTCCCGATAAAAAACAATCTCCAATACATAGGACTGTTGGTTACACTAAAAAATTTTTCCCAACCATACGGCCATTGCTGGTTTGCTCGAAAAATGAACCTTGGTGGCTTTTAAAAAGCAGTTCATTTATACTTGGCTTGCAAAAATATGACAAGCAATCGACACCTCCAGCAATATTTCAGCAAGAGTTCAATTCTATTCGTTTTTCTCCCATCTACAAAACTTGGAACTTCATATTCACAGATGGCTCTAAAACACATTTATATACTTCGTTTGGCATAGTGAATAATCATGAAACACCTATACTCATGGGGATTCTAGAACCACATTGTAGTATCTTTACGGCAGAAGCGCTAGCAATTAAACTTGCTACGGAATATGCCTCTAATCATAAAGGTCGTTACATTATATGCACAGACAGCAATTCCACAATTTCAGCTATCTTAAATACGAAATATACCGAACCATCTGTAACTTTTATACGCAACCTTTTAATTAAATACCCAAATATATTGCGCATAATGTGAGTACCAGGTCACGCCGGCATTTCAGGTAATGAAGCTGCCGATAAAACTGCACACCTTGCCGCAAAATCCCCATCATACACCTTCACCACCCATGTTGTAAAAGATCTAAATAGACTTATATCGAAACACCTTGAAGAACACAAATTAAATCTATGGACAAACTACAACCATCGTTACAAACTTATTAATCCCAATGGAGTCACTCCCATCTACCCCAAATCCAACTCGAGACTAGAACTACGGGTTTTTACAAGATTAAGATTGGGTCATACCAAAATTACTCATCAACACCTGCTGAAAAATGAAGTAAGCCCCATAGCCGTAGATGTAACTTACAACAGTCCATAAACCACAATCTTGATCACTGCCAAGCATATTCCACAGAAAGAGTACAAATTTTTGACACGATACTTCCCAGCTCATACCTAAATAATCCAAGCCAAAGTAACATCTCAAAAATTTTTAATTTTATTAAAAAATGTAACTTATTAAACAACATCTGAATGTAAATAAGTAAATAAAAAGTGTAAAATATAAATTGTAAATAATGTAAATACTGTAATGTAAATAATGTAGATAAGTATCTAGAATATACATATATAATCTAACCAGTGGAGTCGAAGGCCATAGTAGCCTTCTTCCTATATTATATAGTGTCATTTATTGTATTATATAATATTAATAAAAATAAAAATAAAAAAAAAATAAAATAATAAATAAAATATAAAAAGAAAAATTTTAAATTTTTTTCTTTTGAAGAAATTCACACCTATTTTATTATCCACAAGTGTAGATGCTTAGTGAGTAATTTTCTCTGTGGGCTAATAAAATAGGTTTTAAATGAAATGACTCTGTAAATGGATTCGAATATAGGCCTTCGATTTTTATATAACCTTGATTAATGTGTATTGTTTTTTTTTTTTACAGGATTGTCCAAGAAGAAATGAAAGCACTCTCGCATATGGCGGATCAAATTAACGGTTTAAGAAGAAACAATAGTCTTTCTCCTTCAAGAAAAAGTCAAGATTCAAATGATAATTTGAATAATGAGTCTGTTGATTTAGATAATTTGTTTGCGTTTTTAAGTGATGTTGCCTCTAACAACTCGACCAATCCTATTTTGGACGAATTAAGTGATAAAATGGATAATCTTGTTCAAGATTTTGAAGTAGAGGTAGGATAAATCATAACAAATTTTTTAATTTAAGTTTTTATTTATAATTGCGTATAAGCTAATGGCAAATATAAATTATGTGGCATGCGGAGACGGGCAGCGTAAATACCAGTGCAAAAAAAATGGATATATTGATATAAATATAATATGGCAGTAATAATTTTTTTTCAAACTTTCTTCATGTTACCGGTTTTATTTGTTAATTTTAGCCAATTGTGAAATATCTTTTATTTTAGTTATATTACAATACAATTAGTTGTATTAATTAATTAATAAACATCTGGTGAGAATCGAATCCCTACTCCTCAGAATGACACTAGTCTGCCAGAGCACCCAAATTCTTACTATTTTTTATAAAATCTTGTTGGATAAAAAAATGTACTTCTGTACAATGTAAATACTTAAAGTCGTACAATAATTGTGGAATACAGGCTACAAGCAGTACATAGAGTAGAAAATAGTAAAATAAACGGTAAGAGATCTGGATCTTTAGGAGTTAGGCTTTCAGAATATTGTAATTAAATTGAAGCTTATACGGAGCTACAGTGGATTAAAGTAAACAACTAATGGAACTTGTAAGTTTTACAAATATGAACCTATTTTTAATATTTTCTGAATTCCATTACGTAATCTTATGGTTTAAAACATGTTTGACTTCAAATCTTTAATTTGTAATCTTTGGCCTTAACTTTTTTTTCGTTTTTGACCATTAGGTTTTTATTTAAAAAATTTCGAAATTCTTTTAGAAAATATAATGACTAACTGTTATACAACTTCTTGAATGAATCTAAAGATGCTACTTTTTTTTAAACAAAAAAAAAAAAAAAAAAAGTAATTTTAAATAAAAACTGAGGTAAATACTTAGTTTCTGTAATTTTGTCAAATTTGAGCACACTAGTAGTCAAAAATCATAAATTATTTAACAAAATATTCCGACCTTATATAATTTATTTATCGCCTCTGAACATTTTCTTGTTATCAGATCTGGAAAAATATTCAGCTAAATCGCGATTAAAATATTAACTCGTGTGTGGAATAAAACTGTAAAATAAAATAAGAATCTAATTATTTTTCTGAATAACAAAAAATACAACGGAGTACTATGAAATTTTTGGAAAAATTTGAATGTTTAAATAAAGAAGTGAACTAATTTTTGGAAGGAATATAAAATATAGCAGAAAAAGTTAAGTTGTGTATTAGCCTACCATAACCTACCACAACAATTTCTTTTATTGTGGCTGAACATTTGGAACAACTGTCGAGGATTTTCACGGACAGTGAGCTGGAATTGGTAATTACATTTACATTTTAATTATATTTTGATTTAATTATATTTTGATATATAAAATTAAAATTATCAGATTTGTGTTTTGAAATCTAACATCATACACTCAACGAAATTTATTGCGTAATAAAGGAAATTTCATTTCATTTGAGAGTGAGAATTAGTGATTCGTTTAGATATTATTTCCTGCAATAAATTATAATTTTTCAAGATAAATATCATTCCTTTTTTAGTATTACGTATAATTTAATTACGTGAATGCTTATAATAATATATGATATTAGGTTTCTGAGACTCTTACAAGGGTAGAAAGGGAAAAAATACCACTCATTATGGCAGGAGGTAAGAAACATCAAGGTGCACCCGAATCGGAAGATTTGGCAAAATTAGTACAAAGGAAAACTAAAATTATTGAGAATATTGCTAGGATACGAAAATCTATTATTAAAAAGACAATATCTTTCAATCCCTTTGAGATTGAGTGTCGCCTAGAGATTCTAAAAGAATATACTGATCAAGCTATGAGTTATCAGTCAGAGCTAGATGTTTTAGACCCCTCAAACGATGACAGATCAGAACTTGAAAATCTTTGCATTACTACGAAATCATTATTATTGGGTCTTCAGGCCAAAAATCGGAAATCGAGTTTACCCGTAACCTCCTTTAATATGTCAGCACATTATTCTAGATTACCAAATATGCGTCTTCCAAAATTTAGTGGAAAGTACTCAGAATATAAAAATTTTATGAGTTTATTCGAAAATTTGGTAGATAATGACCACACACTCACAGATATCGAAAAATTTAACCACTTAATTTCATGCCTATCCGATGAAGCTTTGGGAATGGTCAAAGCTTTTCAAATTTCTGAGGAAAATTATCCAAAAGCATTGGCCAGTCTAAAAAAGGGTTACGATAATGAATGTTTAATATTTTTTGATAACATTTCAAAACTTTTTGATCTTCCTGAGATCACTAAGCCTTCGGCCTCTGCTTTGCGGAGCATGATCGACACAGTATCGGCAATTTATGATTCGCTACTATCAATTGGTGATGATAAGAAGATAACAAATGCGATATTGATTCATTTAGTAATATCAAAGGTGGATCCAGTCACCAAATCTAAATGAGAAGAACAATTAGATTTTGAACATCTTCCATTATGGGTTGACTGCGAAGCCATGTTAAATAAACGTTATCAGTATATAGATGCTGATGAATCATCCAATTCAAGGCTTAAAAATCCAAAGAATAAAAGTGAGAATCCATCAAAAAAATCATCTAAAACATCGCTAACATGTATCAAATCGAAACAGTCAGCTGAAAAATGTATTTTCTGTAAATCCATTCAACACAATATTTACAACTGTCCCTCCTTTGCCGCAGAACCAGTTCGCCAAAGATTCGATTTCATAAAGTCTGTACCTGCGTGCATAAATTGTTTAAAAAAGGGCCATACAGTATCGAGATGTAATTATAGGAAATGTGGGATTTGTAATGGATCTCATAATAATCTTTTGCATCGATTCGATAACGGGTCGCAAAGTGCTGCCAATACTCCAAATACGGTAAATTCTTCTGAACGTCCATCAACATCTCAAGCTTCAATAAATTTTTCATCGTCAGAGGAAAACGTCATACTTGCAACAGCTTTAGTTTAAGTTAGGAACTGTGCTGGTGAGTTCATTATGGCTAGGGCTTTATTGGACTCAGGGTCTCAGGCAAATTTAATCACAGAAGAGGCTGTGGAGAGGAAGGGGTAAACTAAGTTTGAGTGGCATTGGGGAAACTAGCACAATGGCTAGATCTAGTGTTCAAGTGAATGTAAAATCTAGACTCAATTGTACATAATTTAATTGCAAATTTTGGATTGTAAGTTCGATAACAAAGTTTCAGCCAGATCGAAAAATATCTACAACCGATTGGAATATTCCAAAGAATATCGAGTTGGCTGATCCATGCTTTTATAAACCACAAGGAGTGGATATTTTGATTTTCTTTGAGTTTCTTTCTGTGGGACAAATAAGACCTGATCCGAGCTTACCTATGTTTCAGAAAACTACTCTTGGTTGGATTGTAGCAGGAAAATACAAACAGCCAAAGGGCTCGGAAGTGAAAAGTGTGTGCCATATTGGTAATTTGATTGAGAATGAGGAATATATTGACTCCGTTGTTCGCAAATTTTGGGAGCTAGAAGATCTGCCCCGTGATGTGGCATTGTATAATGAAGAACAACGAGAATGTGAGAAAAAGTTTCGTGAATCAGTTAAGCGCTTAGATTCAGGCCGATTTATTGTTTCTTTACACTTCAAAAGAGTTCTTACTATATTAGTAGCTTCGTTCGATATTGCTAAGAGGCGATTTATAGCTTTAGAGCGTAGACTCTCAAAGGATCTATCAATGAGAAACATGTATCATGAGTTCATGAGAGAATAATGTAGTTTAGGGCACATGACTGTTATAGGCAATGAGATTCCGAACTGTCCTCATTATTTTATCCCTGACCAATGTATCTTGCGTCCTCAAAGCACCTCCACTAAGCTTCGAGTGGTATTTGATGCTTGAATAAAACATATACTCTCACATCGTTAAATGATATTATAATGGTTGGACCAACTATACAGGAGGAGTTGTATTCAATTTTAATTCGCTTTCGATTTCACAGGTTCGTTATCACAGCTGACATTGAAAAAATGTACCGCCAAGTTTTAGTTGGCGAGGCTGATAGAAATTTTCAGCTCATACTTTGGAGGGAAAATCCTTCAGATTCTTTAAAAATTTTTCGCTTAAATACAGTAACCTACGGTACCTCATCTGCACCGTTCCTGTCAATAAGATGTCTGCTGTATTTAAGTGATTTATATCAAAATACTTTGCCAATTGGATCTAACGTTATTCGACGCGATTTTTATGTCGATGATTTATTAACTGGCGCTGAAGATTTAGATGAAGTATTAGTTATTCGTAATCAAGTAACTGAAATCTTGAAATCAGCAGGATTTAAATTAACCAAGTGGTTTTCGAACTATTCAGATGATAATCACCACGAGTATTCTGAGAAACTTCTGCAAGTTGATTCAGATACATCAAAGGCTTTGGGCATAAATTGGGTTCCGAAGAATAATTCGTTTAAGTTCCATTTGGAAAACGAATTCGATGTCTGCTCGGCTATTTGATCCACTCAGACTTTTAAGCCCAATTGTAACAAAGTCAAAAATTCTTCTTCAAAAACTTTGGCTTCAAAAATTAGATTGGGACGAATCAATTCCTATTCGATTAAATACAGCATGGGATAACTTTAAAGTAAATTTATCCAAAATTAATTCGATCAGAATTCCCAGATTTGTTCAAACCACTTCAAAGGCAAAAATACAAATCCATGGATTTTCAGATGCACCGATAAGGGCTTATGGGTGTTGCATATATGTAAGAACTACTATAGATAATAATATTTATTGGAGATTGTTAATTGCCAAATCAAAAGTAGCTCCTCTTAAGACAAAGTCTCTTCCGAGACTTGAACTATGTGCCGCTCATTTGCTGTATAAATTGTGGACAAAACTTTAAAATCTGATGGAATTTGAAGTAGAAACAGTAAATTTTTGGACAGATTCGGAGATAATATTGTATTGGATAAAGACACATCTTTCTTTACTCACTACATTTGTTTCGAACAGAGTTTCTTAGATTCAGGATTCTTCAGATCATGTAATTTGGCTACATGTTCCAACGAAACTCAATCCTGCAGATATAGTCTCAAGAGGGTGTGATGTGGATGAATTGAAAAACTCGATATGGTTCGAAGAAAGAGAAATATTAGGCTTCTACCCAAGCAAGAGTCTCTGGAGAAAACAAAATCCACTATATTATTAGGCAAAGGTAACAGTTGTCCAAAATACACTAAGGAAGATTCTACAAATATCTTTATCAATTTAATAAACAATCATTCCTCATATACTAGGTAATGTACTTTTATACTCAGATTTGTCAGTGGTGTTAGAAGATTGAAGATTGCAAAGTCCAGAGTACTCATAGCGAAGGAAATGAATTGGTCTTTTCTGAAAATTGTGGAGATAATACAAAAAATGTGTTATTCCGATGAAATTATTAAAATGAAAAATTCCAAGACGTTACCTTCTTGTATTCAAAGACTAACACCTTTTATTCATAATTATACTGATAAAGGTCGAACATTTTCTCTCATTAGAGAAGGAGGCAGATTACTCAATGCCCCATTACCATATCATACGAAATTTCCCCTATTATTGCCTAAACGGTTACATTTTGTTGAACTTTATATACGAAATTTACATATCATTAATTGTCATGCTGGTACGAAATCTCCTAAACTACTGGTCGGATCAAATTGAAATGTATGGAAGAGTTGTAGAGGAGGACCTAAGCTTTCAGCTTGTAGTCACCCTGTGATAACACGAGATAAGCTACAGGGTGGTAAAGTTGACTACCTCGAGTATGTAAAAGTTAAAAAAAATCGTAACTTGTACAAATGAAGTCCGATTTTAAAGATTTTTATATTTCTGGAAAGAGCTTGGCAAGATAAAGAAAAAATAAGCTTACTCATCTAAGTTATCTCTTACAGTTAAAAAGATATTTACGCTTGAATTTTGAATTTTTGATTTTTTGGCTCGACTTTCTTTCGTTTCTCGGGAATAAGTCCGGAGATATATGAGGTAAAAATTTTTTAAATATATTCTGTAATTTGCTACATATTTCAAAATAATATGCTGAAAGAATTTTTGGATTATCTCAATTCGTCTAGACGTGAAAAATATTCAAAGTCAGCACTCTGAAATTGGCATGAAAAATGGCTATTTTTTTACAAAAATATAGTACAATTCATTCACTTTTTTCTCAAAGTTCCGTTAATAAAAAATTTTTTTCCTTATTAATTTCAAAAGATAAGGCTTCATAAATCGTTAATAAAGAAATTTTGAATTGATTTAAGTTTGCACCCTACATCCAGCATTGGCCGAAAATTGTCAATTTTAAAAAATAGTTTCATTTTTATCGATTAATAAAAAAAATGTCACGCGAGCTTTTTTAAATTTGGTACCCATATTTTTTATAGAAATAGATTTAGAATGAATGACTTAACACTAAACTGCTTCCCGCCCGGCCAAAAAGGAATGCAGGAGTGGAGATTTTATGTTAAAAGTCAGTTTTTTTAACGACTATTTTTAAAAGCATATTAGCATAATATTTTTAATATTATTTCTTATGTAATGTATAAAACACAAATCAAGCTTTCATTCCTAAGAAAATCAATAAAATAGCTGCAATAACCTATTTTTGGTAATTTTTCAAAAATAAATTAAAAAAAAAAAAATAGCTGAAAATCCAAAAAAATTTAATTTTTTTAATACAACTCCACTAATTTTGCAAATACTTTAAAAATGTTAAAAGAATATAAAAATATACTTATTTACCAATTCAACGATATATAAAATGTTGATATAGGTCATTTAATAATGTAATATAATGGCCTCAAAACTACCAAGTCACGTCAAAAGTTGCAAAATTCACTATTTTGTTCCGTATTTCCATATGTGTGTATACGTAACATTTTAGTTTTCTAATGTATTATGTAGGTATATATTTGTTATTATACAGTAGTAAATTCTTTATTTGAGTAATGTTTATTTAATTTGTTCTACATATTTACATGCTTATTATACATATATCCCGTATATTTATTTTATTAAGAATATATTATCGAAGATATTATTAGAGATTTTCTTGAAAATAATCAGAAACATCAAACGTTAGCAAATTTTTAACTTCCTTAGCTTCGGAATCCTCTTTTTCTATTTCAAGAGTGATTTTTGGTGTTCTTATAGAATTTATAACTGGATCTGATGATATTAATAAATATTCCATTAAGTCCATATTTTGCGCTATTTTCGAACATTTTCGGGTATTGAAGAGTCGGAAATGTTTAACATCTTTATTTCGGGCTTCCTGTGCTTCCTCTGTTAGCTCTCCCAATGGCAAAATACTATTTTCTCTTATTTCTTTACCATGAGCCAATACTTTGTGAATTGTTGCAGTCATTGATTTCCAGGGGTATGTAATGTTAAGTAGTTCTTTGGTTTCGTAAGCAAAAATTTTAAATTTGTCCGCATTAATTTGTTTTTTGCTATTAATGGCTGCCAATATAATCTTAAAACGCTTCAAAATATTTAAGTCAATGCCTGTGATTGAAGATGTGAGTTCCGGATTTTCAAAGAAACGTCTTGCTGTATTTCCATCATTTGAGCTTCCATAGCCATGTAGAGGTTTATCAATTATTAATCCGAGTTGTTCTTTGAATTCTAATTGAATTCTTTTCTTCTCCTCTTTTCGTAATTCGTGAAGTTCCAAATTGTTTTTTACTGTAGCATTTTCCTGCCCGGGAATATTTCTGTACTTCATATCATATGCAAGATGTAAGCAGAACTCCAAAAATCTTATCCTTGCGTGGAGTGGTGATATTCCAAATTTTAAAGAATTTTTATTAACAAGGACTTCAGAATTATCCTTAAATTGTGAACTTATTTTTCCACATATATTACATTTCCATGTAGATGTTGTATCTGTTATAGTGTTTGCAACTTTTCCATCAATCATCGTTAATTGTTGTTGAATTGTAACTTTAATAGTTCTGTTTGATACTTTTACATATATTGGGGCAATGCTTTAATTTCTTCTTCCAATTGGTTGACAATGCTGTTTATTGTAACCGTGGTTTCTTTTGTGTAATCAAAAAGGATTGGACGGCACAAAAATTTGGAACCTGGAGTTAAATTTATCCATATATCATCAAAAAGCGAGCCATTTCTTGTCGATGAGGAATGCTTATTTAAGCGCATTCGAAGTGGTACCAGAAACGCTATAAACAGCGAGGAATAATTATTTCCAGAATTACTTCCATCCAGTTGTTTGTATTCCGAAAATCCTGATGTTCCATCGCAGCCCCATTTGAATATTAAAATAAGTTCAGAGTCTTTGCATTTTTCAATGTTATCATTGCTGAAGGTAGATATAATTCTAGAGGCAGTATTTTCAAGTAATTGCAATATATTAACTTTAGCACTTTTAACAGAAGCATTAACCGGGTGCTCCATAGGCTGTAAAATATTACTTTTCGCTTCTCTCACTGATTTGCTACTGGAAAAGATATCACATCCTTTTTCGCTAACAGATTTCCTCAAAATCTCGTATTGGTTTCTTGATAATCCTAAATTTAATATTAGAGCTAAAGCATTTTCAGAGGTAAAGGACGATAGATTCCTGTTTTTTTAGAATAGATTCCTGTTTGGTCCTCTTTGTTCTTAGCTGAACTTCATCGTAACTTTTTTTTGGTCGACCCTTTTTCTGCTTTCCGATGAAAATTGGTATTTCTCCCTCCAACCACTCTTCATTTTCCTTCTTGAACTTTGGTATTGACCAATCTGAAGCTTGCATCCTTTTTTCGTATGATTTATAAAAATTTTCGAGCTTTAAACTGTCTTCTGGACGATTTATAATATCAGATAGATTATCCCAGATTACTTTGCAAATAGAAAAGCGTTTCAATGTAATCTCCATAATGGCAAATTCACTAATAAATCTGCATATTTATAAGGATACTTATATATAGAAAAATAATATTTATATCAGGTAAACGGTGACAGGCAAAAATGAATTAAAAAGTTTAAATTTGTGCTCAAAACCCCCAATTTCATTCAGTTTATTTTTATGACCTGTAGTGTTAAACAGGTACGTCAAAAAATGTATCTATGCGATTGTAGAAAAAACTTAAAAAAACGTAATAAAAAACGAAGGAAAATATACTTATTTATGTACTTAATTTTAAAAACCTTTTCAGTAGAAAAAAATTATGAACACTTTAAATAAATTCATTAATAAATATTATTATCTCGTAACAAAAATAAGCAATTCAGTTGAGTGTTACGTATACACACATATGGAAATACGGAACAAACTAGTGAATTTTGCAACTTTTGACGTGACTTAGTAGTTTTGAGTCCATTATATTACTATTATTAAATGACCTATATCAACATTTTATATATCGTTGAATATTCTTTTAACATTTTTAAAGTATTTGCAAAATTAGTGGAGTTGTATTAAAAAAATTAAATTTTTTTGGATTTTCAGCTATTTTTTAAAAAAAATTTATTTTTGAAAAATTACCAAAAATAGGTTATTGGAGCTATTTTATTGATTTTCTTAGGAATGAAAGCTTGATTTGTGTTTTATACATTACATAAGAAATAATATTAAAAATATTATGCTAATATGCTTTTAATATGCTTTTAAAAATAGTCGTTAAAAAAACTGACTTTTAACATAAAATCTCCACTCTTGCATTCGTTTTTGGCCGGGCGGGAAGCAGTTTAGTGTTAAATCATTCTAAGTCTATTTCTATAAAAAATATGGGTACCAAATTTAAAAAAGCTCGCGTGACATTTTTTTTATTAATCGATAAAAATGAAACTATTTTTTAAAATTGACAATTTTCGGCCAATACTGGAATACTTAAATCAATTCAAAATTTCTTTATTAACCATTTATGAAGCCTTATCTTTTGAAATTAATAAGGAAAAAATTTTTTTGTTAACGGAACTTTGAGAAAAAAGTGAATGAATTGTACTATATTTTTGTAAAAAATAGCCAGTTTTCATGCCAAATTCAGAGTGCTGACTTTGAATATTTTTCACGTCTAGACGAATTGAGGTAATCCAAAAATTTTTTCAGCATATTATTTTGAAATATGTAGCAAATTACAGAATATTTTTAAAAAATTTTTACCTCATATATCTCCGGACTTATTCCCGAAAAACGAAAGAAAGTCGAGCCAAAAAATCAAAAATTCAAAATTCAAGCGTAAATATCTTTTTAACTGTAAGAGATAACTTAGATGAGTAAGCTTATTTTTTCTTTATCTTGCCAAGCACTTTCCAAAAATATAAAAATCTTTAAAATCGGACTTCATTTGTACAAGTTACGATTTTTTTAACTTTTACATACTCGAGGTAGTCAACTTTGACACCCTGTAGCTTATCTCGTGTTATCACAGGGTGACTACAAGATG
This sequence comes from Protocalliphora azurea, assembly GCA_932274085.1. Classification (NCBI taxonomy): domain Eukaryota; kingdom Metazoa; phylum Arthropoda; class Insecta; order Diptera; family Calliphoridae; genus Protocalliphora; species Protocalliphora azurea. Next base: position 86,609,145 of record OW026519.1, on the reverse strand, counting down.
ATTTTTCTGAAAGCTTAGGTCCTCCTCTACAACTCTTCCATACATTTCAATTTGATCCGACCAGTAGTTTAGGAGATTCAGATTTATTACCAAAAAATTTGCGTTTGACCCCACTGTGCGTTGATAGCATTATTAAGAGAGAAAATCTGGTTAATAAATGCGAAGGAGCATTGTAGTAAAGTTGTTCGTAAATGTGTTCACTGTTTTCGATACAAGCCAAAGTTAATGGCACAGATTATGTGATATTTACCCACTGATAGAGTGAGGGCTATGAGACCGTTCCTAATTGTTGGAATTGACTTTTGTGGGCCAGTAAACGTGTCGCTCAGAATTCGTGGAAGACCTCGAAGGCAGTTCACTTAGAATTAGTGTCAGATTTGTCGTCTAATGCTTTCATTCTTTGTCTGAAAAGGTTTGCTGCCAGGAGAGGACTCCCCAAGAGAATCCACTGCGACAATGCAACCAATTTCGTAGGACCCAGCAGAGAACTGAAGGAGCTACAGAAGGCGTTCGTAGAGCAGCAGGAAGACCTAGTATCGTACGCAGCGGCAATCTGTTAATAGACGGGGGTCTGCGTTCGCTGCCGCCAGGATCAGAAGGAGGGAAAAGCAACGTGCTGAAGTCTTGGAAGCGATGGCGACTGCTCTCCGGACTCAAGGAGATGTTCTGGCGAGTCTGGTCGAGAGAATACGTGCTGGGATTACAGGACAAGGGCAAATGGCACCAAGGAACACCCAACTTGCAAGTAGGGGAATTGGTGTTGATTCACGAAGACAACCTGCCACCTCAAGAATGGTTGACCGGCCGAGTCGTAGCCGTAACAGAAGGCAAAGACGGCAAAGTCAGGGTGGTAGAGATACGAACCAAAAACGGCGTATTTAAGCGTCCAATACAAAAGCTTGCCTTAATATCAATGGATTGAAGACCTATGGTCTTCATGGTCATAAATCTAAACATAAAGCTAAACACAAACTAAACATAACACTACTACCTGTTACAACCTTGCAATAGAAAATAGGGGAAACCGCTGAATGTGCTGGAAAGAAGTAATGAAGTATATATAAAAATGGAATGAAGTATATGTAAATTTAAGAAAGAAGTTAATATAAATAAATACTTACGGTTATTGTTGAATACAAACTCGAACTGGTAAGACGTTTTTCTTTTTTTTTTAATATAATTTTAAAACCGCGAATAAAAGATTATTGTCCGCCATATTCAATTTTCAATCTTTTAATTTTTGTAAAAAAAGGTACTTAAAAACTATTAAGGATAATCAGTTAAAAAAAATTTCTTGTTAAAAAATTTAAATGACTGAAAACCGGTTAACTGATTTTTTCAAGAGTCCAAAACCGGCAACCGGTTTTTGCTAAAATAAAATTTTTTGTTAAATCAAAACCCGCTTTTATAAAAAAGGTCGTTTTTTGGATACTCTGCACGGTAAATTACTTTGTTAAAATATATTAACTGATATCGCATTAGAAATATTCAAAGCAGATCCCAATCTAGCTAGCTCATCTGCCTATTCATTACCAAAGTGGCCCCTATGTCAGAAAGTCAACCTAGCCTCGACAGCTCTTCCCTACATTGCCTGACCAATAAAGACGTGGTGATGAGGGACTTCAGAGACAGCAGTGCCGCCTGGCTGTCGACAAAAATTTGAATATTTATGTCATAAGGTAAGTTACTTGCTTTGTAGATGGCGTATATTTCAGCTTGAAATACACTGCATCCGTCGTGAATAAGATGTAAACTATTTATATCGAGATCATCAGAGAAGATTCCGGATCCAAACATTTTTGACCCATCAGTATAAATCCTTACATCTCTAGAGGTTACCCCTGTCCCACTCACTTCTGGAAGGAACTAGAATTTTGAGCACTCTATCAAATTCCATTTAGGGAGTAATGTAGTCAGAAGTTTGGTTTACGATCGGTGGCAAAATACCTAAAATTCTTGCATGACCATAAGTTCTTGATATCCAACAACCAGACGCTTTGAGCCTCACTCCACTACTGACAGATTTGGCTATTATGTGAAGGTCAATGGTAGTTTAAAGCTTGGAATATTGGTCTTTGTTGTAAATAGTACCAGTTCCGTTTTACTTGGATTAACTAACAGTTCATGTAGAGCTGTTTCTGTAGATCGACCTTCGACGTATGCGTGTTGACTGTTTGAGAGGAAGATAGTACCTTCAAATCGTTCCCGTGTCTATGAGTCTTTCAAGAGTCTTTAGCTGAAAGGATGAGAGAAAGTCTTTCTTTCATGACTTCTTTTGCCGATATTTGGAATGAAAAAGACCTTGAAATTTCTCATGTTCTCCGGAACATAGTTGAGAGAGAGAAAAAAGTATAAAGATATCCTGAAGCCAGAGGATGACGTGTTTTTTTGGCAATTTGCAGCATCTATGGTAAAATGTTGTCAGGCGACTTATAGGGAGAGAAACTTTGAATCGCTGCAAAGACAGTAATGTCTTTGCAGCCTGTGAAGTGAGGATGTCAAGTGATTCAGCTAAGGATTCCGACCAGGAGTCATCCTTCCTTTTTATGTAGTTTGGATTTGATTGTACCTTACCTAGTATTTTACTGAATCTGACTGAATCTTTGATGTTATCTTTAGATTCGAGAATTCTCTCTTCTTTTTGCGACTACTATAGCTATCTTGTAGACTCTATTTATCGCGGAAAGTCTGCCACGATTTTCTTCTGAAGCTCTATGAGTTTCTCGTAGTTTCTCGTAGAAGCTTTTCTTAGCTTTTGTTATTGGACAGGAAACTTCGAATGCTTTGGCAATAGAGTATCCAAAACCGATAACCGGTAAACGTCGGTTTCGATTTTTTTCTAATTTTCGTTTTTCTTTTCAAAACCGATGTTTTAAAGGCGGTTAACCGGTTTCTTTTAAATTGCATTTTATTTTATTATTTAACTTTTTATGTAATTTTACTCAGGAAAGGAGTTCAAAGAAGAAAAATGACATGACTAAAAATAAGAAGTTTCATTTAACTTGCCAAATGCAATAAAAATGACAGATAGCTTATTTAACTTATACAATTCTCTTTAAATATTAGAAATAAATCGAACTATTCAATGCGTACAAAAAATATTTAAACGTTTAAATTTTTGCTTTATAACGTTTATTGTATGTATGTATATGTGTACATTAAAAATTAAATATATGTATCATTATAAAATATGATGTTGTATATGTACCAAATAAGCTCCATCAACCAAACCTTACTCAACAAATATATAAAAGATACTAAAAGTTCTGGAGAAGAAATTATTTAAAATTTAAAACTTTCCTTCATATAACCAATAGGTGGTATAATTGGCATAATTTTTATAACCAAAATTGTATGCAAAAGTTTTCTCGTGCTCACTGATAAGTATTTCAATCACAAAATATATTTTATTTTGGAAAAACATATTTTCAAATACCAGGATTAGGATTAAAATATTAAAGAAAGTTTATTAAATATTTATGATAAATCAAATATATCAGAACAATTTCAAATTAAAAAATTAATTGATTTATAGTTATAACGTGAATATGAGACTATAATTTTGAAATTATGTACATCAGAATTTATTATTTTTGCATAGAAAGATTTGTACGTACAAATTTAGGATTTCGTTAAAAAAATTTCTTGTTAAAAAATTTAAATGACTGAAAACCGGTTAACTGATTTTTTCAAGAGTCCAAAATCGGCAACCGGTTTTTTCTAAAATAAAATTTTTTTGTTAAATCAAAACCCGGTTTTATAAAAAAGTAATTTTTTGGATACTCTGCACGGTAAATTACTTTGTTAAAATATATTAACTTATTCATCTCCCATAGTCTGCACAAATAAAATGAATGTGTACTTCAATGTAACTTTAATTTTCACATTTCTAAAAATTTAATTTATTAAATAAAATGTTTTTATTACTGTGACAATCATTTCTACCTAGTAATTGGCACTTCAAACTTATTAAAATAGCTTTAGGGGAAAATGGTTTATTGTTTGGCTCTAAATAGCAATATAATGATGCAAGATTTTATATCGACAAAAGCCTTTAAAAATGCTATTTTTAAATGGAAAAAGCGTTAAGGTTAAGGATTTTTCAAATACATATTCCGTAAGTCAGGGGTTGCCAAATAGGGGACCGCAAAGAGGTCTAAAATATTGTATAAATTCATTTGTTTTTTTTTTTTTCGAAATAAGAGATCAAATTGTATTGTAATAAAATAACTAAGTTTAGTATTCATGAGTTTTTCACGTGTAATAGGAGTCTAATTTATTATTATTAATTTTTAAGTAAACCGATTCAAAAAGGTATCATATTTTAATGATTTAGTTAAGACAGATTATCGAGAGAGGTTTAGAAGAAAAATGCCGATTTCGATGTGCGAAAAAAAATTGAAGATGAAGAATTGAAGGTTTTGTTCGATCGCAACTGTAAGAACTGCAAATGCAAGAAATGTTTACATTAGACTGTGTGACAAATGGTAGGGGTCAGTGATCGGGAAGGGTTCAAACTACCGGGGAAAGTTATATCGGTAAAAAAGAAGTTATACGTGCCCCGGCGTTTCGCTGGGTCACGTCTAGGAATCGAGATATATCGATTTGAAGTTAGTAGCTATCATATAGGGGAAATTGTGACCTTTGGTGGTCTTTTTTTTTTTGACATAGCTCGAGAACCAACAGTCCGATTTTGCTGAAACTACTATTTTTTGCCTAAAAAATTGAATTTTTTAATTTTTAATTCATAAAAAATCCAAAACGCTAAAAAGTGTCAAGTCCTATTACTTTCACGTAAAGTCACATAACCTTTAAACAAAATGAGACATAGATCATGAAAACCGATTTACGCGTTTCGCTTTTATTCACAATTAAGTGAAGGTATGAATTTCAAAAATTTGCTCGAGATATGCTCAAAATTCCTTGGAAAAACCATTGATGACTTTTTTTATGATTGTCAGAATTAAAAAAAAAAGTAATAAACAAAAGGTTATTTGATTTTTATGGTAGCGGTAACAAACTAAAAAACGGTCATAAATGTGCGTGGACAATTAAAAGGAAAAAAGGAAAGTGCACTTTTTTAATTATTTGGGTTTTTTCCTTTGGCTATCTGCATGATTTTTTTACACAAATTGCACCCACATTTATGAGTGGTCATGTTTTAGAACGTTTCGAAAAATTTAAAACGCACACTAATCAGGTTTATAGCCACCTTTAAAAGATGCGCGAATTCATAAGTACCTCTCAATAAAATATTGAAACTTACGTAGTATTTATAGGTGTTCACTGATCGATTTTTGTCATTCAACAAGTGTCTCCGAACGCGTAAAGTACGGTTTTTTTAAATTGACGAAAAAAGTATAAAACCGAAATGAGTGCAAATTGTCCAGAAAATATCAATTTATTTTGTTACGTTTGTGGCAAAAGAGCTTTTTCAACAAATGCTGCATTACTCACTGAGCAAGTGGAGCGCGCTTTTAAACATAACTTTGATTGCGAAATAATTCGCGGCGTTTCGTGGGTCCCAGACAAAATTTGTAAAACGTGCTACAATGGTCTTAACATGTGGATCCAAGGGAAACGCAGTTCACTTCGTTTTGGTGTACCAATGATTCTCCTGGATCAGGAGAACACAATTCCGACAACTGTTACGCTTGCGCAAACAAAATATGTGGAGTAAATCGTAAAGGCCTTAAACGAAGAGTTTACATATCTGTTAAAAGTGCACAGGAAGGTGTTCTGAATGGGCCGGATATACGAAAGCTCATGAAATCAAAGGAATTTAAAGGTGCTTTAGACGGTAATGATTACTTTGCGTGGAGGGCAGTGAAGAAAGTCATACGATATTTTTTGGGAAGTACGCGAGCACACAATTACCCCGCTCTTGTGACCAAGATGTTGCACTACTTCCAGAAAATTGGAGTGAATATGTCCCTCAAAATTCACTTCTTGCATCACCATCTCGAATAATTCAGCAAGCAGCTAGCCTCAGAGTCGGATGAACATGGCGAGCGCTTCCATCAAGTGGCAATGACAATGGAAACATAAAGGCAAAAGGCTCGATTCGCTGGTGGCTGAAATTTGTTGGTGGTCGCAAAAGACGTACGATCCCGACAATGAAGATGAAGAAGATACAATGGGAGTTTCCTGCAAGGGTAAGTCACAAAAATGAAGTTAACTGACTGATTAAAAACAATTGATTTTTTCCAGATGAAGACAGATATTCATCCGATACAGACTCTGAACAAGTGGGCGAACCACCACGCAAGAAAGTAAAGGGCTCAAACAAACGAAAATAAGTTTTGCGTTCATCGATTTTTATAACCTATGTATCTATGTAATAACCTAATAATTACCTGTAATAATTTTTAATTTTACGTGTTAATAATTATAATAAATAATATATAATAAATATTATCCAAATTCATTGAAACATAAAATCAATCTTCTTGTCAAATCTTCTTGTCACTTAATTGTGAATAAAAGCGAAATGCGTCCATCGATTTTCATGATCTATGTCTCATTTTGTTTAAAGGTTATGTGACTTTACGTGAAAGTAATAGGACTTGACACTTTTTTTACCGTTTTGGATTTTTTAGGAATTAAAAAATAAAAAATTCAATTTTTTAAGCAAAAAATAGTTTTTCTTTTTCATACATTTATAACTGCGAAACTGTTGCTTATGTAGCGAAACGTTGTATGAACAGATTAAAGGAATTGTAATTCCTAATTTTTTAAAATTTGTTTCAGCAAAATCGGTGGTTCTCGAGTTATGTCGAAAAAAAGACCACCAAAGGTCACAATTTCCCCTATATGATAGTTACTAACGTCAAATCGATATATCTCGATTCCTAGACGTGACCCAGCGAAACGCCAGGACACGTATAACTTCTTTTTTTACCGATATAACATTTCCCGTTGGTTTCATCCCATCCCGATTTTGACTGTCGCATAGTGTTACCATTAAGAGTAAATCAAGCAACAATTTCTGTTTAAAAGCATTTGGATTTATACAAAAGTAAAGAAACTGGGTGCCACACGAACTGAAAACAAGTCATAAAAAGACAGACCAATCAGGAAAATCGACACCAAAGCTAAATAACCATGGGTCCCATGCAATGCTCTGTATTTATTGGGATCAGAAGTGTGTCATTTATTATGCGTAGCTAAAATAGAAATAATCACGAGAGACCTGTGCTGAACACAATTGATCCGTATGAAAAGAGCATTGATTGACTACAAAGATGAAAAAGTCGTAAATTCCGAATTACAATACTTTAAATAAAAATATTGTACCTTTAGCTTAACATAAACCATAATTTTTTTTATAAAAAGACCATGCGAATTAATACATATGGGCCATGATCACTGACTTAAATCTTTAATAACTTTTATGGTGATAGTATTTTAAACAAACGTGTTACAGATCTGAACTCACAAAATTCTATTACCACTTTAGTGGTCACAGTATTTAAAACATATCTGAACTCACAAGACTTGAAACCAATAGAGTGCAAAATTTTAGTACCGTAGGTTTCAGTTTATAATTATAATTGTTGCTGAAAGTTCGAAAACTTAGAAAAAGGGCTACAAATTACTTAAATTTTCCCCATTCTTCTACACTTTTTGTAAGCACTTTTCGATCTTATTTGATTTTATATAAACTAATCGGACTTTGTGAGTAAATTATATACTTTTCTTGTTGTTATGCACACTTTCAACAGTTTTATAGAGGATAGTCAAATTTTGATGATACAATTTTTAAATTTTTTGTTTTTTGGGAGGGGTCTGTGCGCCCCTCAACGAAATACAAATTTTGAAATAGAGATTGATACTTGTAATTATTCGTATTTTGCGCTATATCTCGTTGATGTCAACGCTGTAGATAGTCTCAAAGTTTGGAAAACATGAGCGGAAATTTTTGAAATAGTCAGTTTTTCGTGAGGCACGTTTACAGTTTCTAACGGAATAGCATGGATTACTGCGTGAACTTAGTTTTTTGTTATTTTACATAATAAAATCGAAGGAGCAATAAAAATTAATTTAATACAGATATTTTATGGTCTTTTTGAAAATTACGTAAAAATTGCACATTGTATTTTTATATAGAGCAAATTGCAATTTGTGCAAATCTTGCATGTATAGATATAGGAACGGCGATAAATATAATTGTTCGAGACCATAAATTTAAGCCAAATGTCGTTGATAGTTGAAAACGGGACACTTTTGTCACAACAGCACGAAATTGACTATAATTGACATAAATAGTTGGAGTTTGTAATGCTTAACGGAAATGTAGGGGCGCATCAAATAATTTCGAAAGGAAAAACTTTTATGGAAGAAAAAAAAAAAAAAAATATATATATATATATCACTAAATAGCATTTCCTTGTCTTAAACTAATGAAACATATTTTAGTATAATATATGTTGAAATAACTTAAATTCGATTTGTGTTTTTCGCACAATTTTTAAAAATCGCGATTTTTATTATAATTATTTTTTTTTTTAAATTTTACTAGGAAATTCTAAAATATGCTACACTAACACCATCACAAAACTGAAAATGATAATCATAACTTTTACTAGAATTATACGTAAACTTCTAGTTTGTAAAAATGTTTATATGTTAAACTTACTTACGAAATGGTTAAACCGAATTGACTCTAGATGCATTCTTATGTTTGTAAAAATGAATTTTAATGTGCATTAAAAAAAATAAAAATTTTCGATAATGGCCTATTACTCATCATGCAATTCTTTTGCTTTCATTTTATTTTTCTAGATAGGAGATTTCTATTCTTCCGTTGCTTCAATATATACTTATAACTATTAATCGACAATAAATTAGCCCACTTTGAAATATATTTAAGAATTCGAAGTTACCTTTGAAAAAAATGCAGTTAAATAGCATAATAAATTTAATTAAATTACGACCATTTTATTGCGAGCATTTCGCATATATGGGTAAGAACTTCTTAAATTCAAACATTCGACAACTCATAATAACCGGGGAAAATTTAAAAAAAAATGTAGTAAATAATGGAAACATCGATGATTCCCAATCAAAAGAGTCGAAAAATATATGAAAATCTTAAACCGTTTATCAGTAATTAAGCAGAAAACCCCTTTTCCAAAAGAACACTAGAAGTTAAGAAAACCTTTTTATAGTGCACGAAGTAAAAATATATAGTAGATAGTATCTAGATACCATCTGGTCAAAAAAACTGCGGTTAATTGTATATGAAATATATTTAAAAGTTTCATTAGTATTCTAGTATAAAACAACATTGCAAAATTTAATAGAATTTTATAAGAATCGCTTGTTTGTGTGACACATTAATTAATATTTTATTGATATCTTCCAAACTTATTTTGTGATTGATTTATGCATATTACTGCCCATTTCTAGAAAGATTTATCAAGTACTTGTAGTTTAGCATGTAAAAAATATTTTTGTTCAGTTGGATGCTTATGTTATTTAAGAAGGGTATTGTAATTTCCAGGTACTCCTAGCAGTGAATTTTCTTTGCGAAATTTGTGATTACTCTGTTTTTCAAATACACAATTTAAGCTAATCTTTCGTTCTTGTAGATGGTTTTGGACTTTTTGCTTTTTTTATGATACTTTGTAAACTGTCGAATTTTTGAACTTTTTACCCATTTTTACGCAAATGGTCACACTTTACCTAAATTTATTTTATTAATAAAATTAAAATTATAAATGCAGTTTTTCAAAGGTGGCTTATATTTTTTTTAAATAAATTTTAAAGTGGGCTAACTTGTTGCCACTTAGTACATTTTTATAAATGACGATTTTATGCAAATATTAGGATCAGTACTTCGAGCCTTGGCTGCATTGCATTTAGTACTTTTTGGGCTATATATTGAAGTAATAAAATAATTGGAAACGTTTTTGTAGAAAGAGAAAATAAAGCCGCAAACGTTGTGATTACAAATGACAAAAAAGGTACTTTTACGAAACAATTACAGCTAATTGTTAATTGTTAGTTAGAATCGTCAATGTAATTACTAGGGGAGATTAAGGTAAAGTGGAACATACTTTAATCTAACTTCAATAAAATTCCAACCAATAATCTTTTGAACCCTGCAATAGATCTGTCAAATCAAAATGTCAAGTTTAAGTTTATTTAGTGTTTATTAAATATGTTAAAATTGTTTTTGTATTTATGAGGCCATACGAGTATTAAGATTCCAATAAATGATGAAAAAATATAAGTAATAAATGATAAAACGAATAGAAAATAGTAAAACAAAAATTATAAAAATAGCCTGTTATTTTTCGTATTTGAAATAGTCTAACTCAAAGGTGTAATAAATTGCCATATTTTTAGCACCTTTTAAGTGCATAGACCACTTGCATGAGTTGCACCATACCAAGTGAGTATTTTTACAGCACCCGTTAATTTCACGATTTTTAAATCCAGATTTTCTTTCCTTAATAAGCTAATGTAATGGTACATACTGATTCCAGGAATTTTTAGCCTCATCGCTATCGACTTTACTGAGTAATTTCCAATTTCCATATCTTCTTTTGCTTTTGCTAAGACAGCACACTTGATTTGTTTTATTAGATTTTCTGATATACTTATGTTCAAATCGTTGAACTAAAAGCAATAAGAAATGCAATTATTTATTATATTTTTAGCAAACTTCCAAAAAATGGGTGGAAAATTTATAAAATTATACGTCCCACTTTACCCCAATATACTTTCACCAGATTACAGAGATCTGAAAAAGAGTTGTGTTTTTTGGGAAAAAACCCTTTTGCAATTGAAATATGTATAAAATAAAGTACTAACATTGTATTCACCGATTTAAAAATCCGTTTGATTTAGATAACCTCCTCAGAAACATCAGTACTTAAAAAAATTTTTTAATGTTTTTTTTTGGTTGCTCTCTAAGAGCAATAATGTCAGAGGTTTCATAGATGAAATATAATTTAGAAATGTGGTGAAATAATGACAAACATATGCCAGTAGTCTTAATTGCAAAAAATTAAAAAAAAAAATTCTTCATTATTTCATATGCCACAATACTCCAGTTTCATTTTGCATATTAGTTAATATTTGTTAATAAACATCGCAATTAAAAAGACCATTCTACTTCGAAAATATCATTTATTAAAAATTTTAAACTGCTCTGCGTTACATTAATAATTAGCACTAGGAATACAGAAAGACGGACGGACATAACTAGATCGACTCAGAATCTTGCGAGGGCCCAGAATATATGTATATACTTTAAGACGTCTTAGACGAATATCATAACATGCTACGCACGGAATGACTTTCCAGTTTGTAACGAATTAGAAGCTTCTTTTTGTAGTGTCCTTCTATCTAAATTTACGAAAAAAACTCTTAATTGTAACACTTCATAGTGAAGTCTAAAAAAAAATGGTAATAGATCTGTATCCCCTAAACTACTTCTTGGATTGAATTGAGATGTATGAGAGGAGGAATGAGCTACAGGGTGTCAAAGTTGACCACGTCGCATATTCCTATAAACGCACATCAATTTTTTGATCAACTTACCAAAAATGGGACTAAAAAATAATTGAGGTTCTGCAAATTAATTTTTTAAATTATCTATTGACTTCATTTAAAGAATTAATAATAAAAAACTTAAAATCTATATTAAATTTTTTTCATTGTCATTTTAGTAGTTCAATACTACTTTTTAATGCAAAGTCCAATAGTGGAATGCTGTGTTCATTAAACCACGATATATATTGGTTTTAGACATGGATTGTTGCAGTGTTATCCTGTTGGAATATGAAATCTTCATCCATTTTTTCATCCATAAATGAGAGAAGAGCATCTTCCATTATAAATTGCACTATTCATTTTAGTTGGTACAAAACATATTTTTGATTTTCCTGCAGCAGAAAAGGCTGCCCAAACTATAACACTGCCTCCACCGAAATTACGTTTCGACATACGAATTTCGTTCGACCGCAAATCATGCCAAGAGCAAGAATATGAATCGGGACAGCCCAAATTGAATTTCTTTTCATCAGAAAAGATTACCTTATTCCACTCATCTGTCCATTTCATGTATTTGCGCGCAAATTTCAAACGATTTTCCTCATGATGCTGTTATTTTGGTTTCTTCCATTTTATGTTACCATCTGTTCGCAAAATGTGTGCAACATGTTTGGAAGTGACAGATTTTTCTATTGAAATTCAGCAAGATCGCTTTATAAATGGCGGAGGCATGTGTAAAATCCGGTTTTTTAGGTTTTAAAAATTGTTGAAATGGGGTTTGTGAAGCCTACCGATTACATATATATATGATATATATCAAGACATCAGAAATTCTTTCCAGAACTTTTTAATTGAAACGCGGAAAAAACTGATTCAAAAATAGCGGAGATATTAAAAAAAGGGTTTTTCAAACCGCTTTTCGATTTTCTGAGGCCCCTATATAAGCAAAGGACTTCGTTTTTGCAAAACAAAATCGAAAAATTTTTTCTGAATTTTTCTGGTGAAGAAATTAACTCAGTCGGTCCATTAGAGATATCGGCTAAAACAGATTTCTGATCAATATGCAAGTCCTAAATAGGGTACAAACTTGGTTCTTATATATTTTTCTTGAATTTCGGTTTTTGCACAACATAAATCAGCTCATAAACAACCGACTTATTGACAAGTCTGTTTTTTTTTTATTTATTTAATATCTGCTTCCCTTATAGTTGCTGATTTCATGGGTACTGAAAAACAGCAACAATAATCTAATGCATATTTTAGTTTTAACTTTTTGAAGCAACTATGTAAGCTAGACTCCTCGTTTTCGTTGTGTTGAAAAAATGAACTAAGTAGATCCAGTATTAACTGAGTTATAGGCCAAAACGCGTTATTAGATTTTTTGAAGCTCCTATATTACCTACGGGCCTCATTCTATCATAAATCTATCACAAGTATTTATTTCGAATTTCGCTTTTTTAAATCAGTCCATAAGTTTCCCTCATAATACACTTTTTTTACCCTTCACTATAGCACAGTGGAATTTTTTGGAAATAATTCTATAACTTTAGAACTGTTGGATGTATTTGAATGAAATTCATGGCCATTCCTGAGATGTACTCCAATTGATTTGGTGGAACACAGTTCCTTAACGGCTCCGGGGAACAGGGGTCAAGTAGAAAATTAAAAAAAAACAATGTGATTTTTCATTTTAAAATCAATTTTTTCCCCTGGACCATATATATTTTTTCTAAAAGTATACTCAACGTAAATGTATGCAAAGCATATCCGTTAGCATTTGGGGAAAGTCTTCCCGCTAGCCCTATCAGAATTTCGTTAGTTTTTTTTAATTTATTTATGGAACTCTAAAGTGTCAAAGCTGAAATTAAAAAAAATACCTTGATTACATACCTACATATGTTCGTTAAACACGCAAAGAATATTTAATAAGCCACGCCTCTTATAACGACAGGGTGACCACTTTACTGAAAAAAGTCAATTTTTAAAACAAGTTTTCCCCGAACTAGGATTTTGGGTATTTCGGAATAAAAAAGTATCTATTTATGTTCTTGTAATAAGGACAACTTTTTCTATATTGCACTAAGATTTGATAATGGTAGCTTTATTAGTATATATATTTTATTTAAGTTCAAATATTATTATTATTTTCTTTTTTTTTACAAAATAACACTAAACATCAAAATTTTCGCTTTTTAATAAATTTAATGAAGAAGTATTGCTCTAATACTTTACTATTTACATATTAGTACTTTAGTACATATAACATGTATAGCATTTACAATGATACCAAATACATGCATAAATAGTTTACACATTCGTTTAATAACTAACTTAAACTTGGCCTCTTTCAAGTGCATAAGTGCACAACTGTTTTTTTTTTTTTTTAATAATTTTTTGTATCTTTTGAACCCATAAATATATTTCAATGAAATTACACATAGTTTTACTGACGTATTTTCCAAATGTTTTGGAGGAGCACAAGTTTCTAGCTGTTCTCGAGGCAGAGCGAGGATCTTCGAAATTGGTCACCTCCGATGTTAGTAATTTATTAGCTTTAGGTTTGTATTGCTTAAAGTAACTATTCGTAATAAAAAACATAAAGGGTATATTTTATTTCAGTATATTTCAACAAAATATTCATTACATGGAATGTATTAAGGACCTCCTGAATATCATCATTTTCTTATATTACATTGTATTTAGTATTCCACTTATTTCTTATCGATGTTAGAGCAGGATCGGAAACAATATAAGTTATTTAAAAAGGTCCTGGTTTTAACATATCCTCGAACTTTTTCTTGTATTAAATAATTGAATGTGCTTGAAGTCAGAGTTTTTGGCCTCCTGTGCCTCTTCTGTTAATTTACTTAGTGGTAGCATGTTTGATTATAAAATATTAAAACCATGTTGAAGTACTTTGTGAATAGCTGATGTTAATTCCTTCTATCCATATAATGATCACAAAAGCTTTAAAGTAACTGTGGTGAATAACTCAATTTTTCTTTTTTTGTATTTATATGATGCTCTCAATATCACATGATATCTTCGAAGAAGTTCCACATCAATGCCGGTGATGGGAGACGTAATTTCATAGTTTTCAATGAATTTCCTCTCCGTGTTGCCATCATTTGTACTCCCATAGCCGACGATTAGTTTACCTATATTAAGTCATATGTCATATGTTTAAATTCAATTTGAATTCGCCTTCTTTCACCTGCTCTCATTTCCATGAGGTCCTTGTTGTTCCTAACAGTTTTTTGCTGGTTTTCACGCATAATTCTATATTTGAAATCATACGCAAAATGAAGCATGTATTCCAAAAAGCGTATACGGGCATGTAGGCGAGATGTACAAAAAGTTTATCTATTAATATTTGTGGAGCTGTCTGCAGTAGTTTCCGAAAGTGGCGATTTTGTAGATCCACATAAAGAGCATGTCCAGTCTGAATTCGTAATAGCATTGTATACCTTTCCATCAATCATTGTTAATTGAAGTTAAAAATGTTGATATAATAGCCATATATTATATATATTTCAATACAAACCGGACTTAAATTTTCAATTGATTGTTTTATTGTTTCAATCCAGTTTTGTGTGCATTGTTTACTTTCTTTTATATATTGAAACCTTATTGGTCTGCAGTATACCTTTGATCCTGGAGTTGGGTTTTTCCGAACGTATTTAGTAGCTTTAGTTGACATATATGGTTCATTCGAATAAAGTCTTAAACACAGTGGAACTGGCGATGTCGTAAAAACACTTTTATAGTCTGTACAACTTTTCCTTGATAAATCTTGTTTGTATTCTGATAGTGCTGCCAATCTATCACATCCCCATTTGTACATTAACTTTATATCCGATTTATCAAGTTCCTATGCCTCGATTTTCAAAAACGTTGAGAGAAGCCTTGAAGCGGTATTTTCATGTAACTGCGACAAGTCAACAAATGCTCTTTCATTGTCTATTTTACTACGCGGTGGGACAATATTTTGATTTTTTTCAGCATGTCTTTGTAACATAACATAAAGCCTTTCTCAATTTTAAAAATTTTTTCTGCTTAGTCCTAACTCCAGAATAAGCGCTGTTACCTCATCTCCAAAAAATCAGAAGCTGGTGAAGGTGTTGGAATAACTTTTATCATCCACTTAAGGATATCCGCTATTTTTGCTGCTTCAGCTGGTTGTTTAGTTCTTCGTAACACAACTTTAAACGAATCTTCAATGCGTAAACAGTATTTCCGCCCGTCTATTTACTTATTTCTGCCCAGAAAACCATACTGCATTAGTGGTTTTAATTTCAGTACGCAATTATTTACTATCTTCATTTTTTGCTTCGAATAATATGAAAAATTATTGAACTTTATCCAATTCCCCAGAACCAATCCTTAGATCCGTTTGTACTTCAATAAAATGTGTTAATGTAGTTATATATTCAGCCCTATTCCTTTTATACATTACCCAAAGAACGCACCATACAGCTTTATATACCAATGTTATCGGCATTGTAGTAATAATGTAAATAAAACAAAAGTCTTTTTTTTTATATACTGAAGAACGTTTTCTAGATACAGTACACAATATTTTTATAAAATTCCACTAGTATATAACATGTTCTAAAAAAATATATATAATTAATTGACCTACTTAATTTACCTGATGTAAGGAATATCAAACGGCTGCATATACCTGGTTGTTGTATTATATATATATATATATAGTTAAATTAGAAAAAAAAACTACTTCCGAAAACCAGGCCAATTTGCAAATACAATTTTGACAGATAAATGTTTGTTTTGACAATTAATAAAACACCAAGAAATATCTTTATTAGTTTAATGAAAATTACCAAAAATGGGATTTTTTACATTTTTGGCTATAGAATCCACATTTTTTCGAAGTCCCGCAGATTTTGATTTAAAACTTTTAACAACATATTGAAGATTCTTAAAATATATTCCGCTTGTCGATTTGTGCTTTGGGATTTGAGAAAATATGGTGTAAAATCAAAACTTTCATATAAAATGTGTCGAATTCGGGAGGGTGTGTACCATGACCAATTGAGTTATTGGGCTTGTTTTTATCTGAAAGTCATCTCTGTGAAGTTACCTTTCAGAAAAGTGCAAAACTATTAAATGTTGCTAAAGAAAACTTTATTTTAGATAAAAAAGAGTGTAGATACTTTTTCGGCTAAAAAAACACAAAAAGTCGTCTTTTTGCAATTTTCAAATTCAAAATCGTTTATTTTTGGACTCGGTAAAGATGTCGACTTCAAATTTTTTTGTTCAATACATAATTTTGTTCTTTAACTAGTTAAGAAAAAAACTAATAAAATCAGTTGGAAATACTAGGATATATATGAAAAAAACTGGACCAAGGACATGCAAAATTATGGTGCTTAAAAATTCAAACGCAAATAACTCGAAAACTATAAAAGATAAATAGGATATGTAAGCATGTTCTTTAGAGGTCTTATCGGGGCCTACAACAATATATAAAAATATTTGAAATCGGACGAGAAACAACAATTTTGCAAGCGATTAAAAATTTTTTATGTCAGAGGTAGCAGCCGATCAGAAGTTACAGATTTATTTCCAAAAAATTTCGATTCTGCCCCACTGTGCATTGGACAGAAACATATAATAAATTTGGCAAAAATCACTAAAAAATGCTATGGGCTTTACATTCGTTTCTGACTTGTTGTAATTAGTTTTTTCTTACTTTATTCTACTTGTAAGGGAATTTCATTTTAATCTTTAGTTGATGTTTGATATTATATTTCTTTTTTTAATAATATTTGTTTTAAGTTGCTTTTTTTATCACGTTCAACTATGGTTAGTCACTAATATATTTCAGTCAATATTTTAATTAATTATTTGAAATAAAAAATGCTATAAAAAATTTTAAAATTATAAATTATATATTAAAGATATAGCGAAATTGTTGCTGATGCATCGTCCTTAAATAGTCAATGTGGAGTATATTGCATAGAATGTTAACTTGAAATTTTATTTACGCTTCACGTGATGATGCAAAAAAATCTCAGATGGTTACACAATGGTAATATGGATTGAAATTGATTACTTGAAGTGGAGATTGCAACTGCATTGAACTTGACATGCATTTTTTGTTAAAATTTAAAAATCTCCAAGTGTAAAAACTGGCACTGCCCGATGCGAAATTATCGTTGGATCATACCAATGAAGTGTTGGCTATACAAAGGAGTAATAATGAGCTTGTTAGCGTAACGTAAAACTTCCTGGTACAATAGAGCATTATAATAGTCGTAGGAAAAGTAGATCCTAAAGATAACGCGTTGGTTAGTTATCCGATTAATATATGACCAGAAAAATGGTAACATGATGATTAATGTACAGAATCTCCAAATTTCTGATGCCAAAAAAAGAATTAGTTAAGCCTATATCGCAGTTGCACTTTCCTGCAGCTATTGCAGTGAACTGCTGATATTTACAATGTTATCTGTTAATAAACAAGTATCCACCTTTAAGCCATCATGATAGGCTCATTCACTCATTCACAGCACTTTCTGGAAAATAAGACGTTGGGTGGTTGGACACACCCACTGATCACAAGAGCAACAAATTTGCAAGTTAAAAGCAAAAAATACATAAAACTTTACTAATTCAACTAAATATTTTTAATTAGAAAGTTTTTTAAACAATATATATTTATTTTTAATAAATAAATGAAAATAATGTTTTTCACTTTGATTCTATCTCTATAGTATTCTAAACGCTATACGTTTTGGCCCACTGGTAAGTAAACTTACCACCTCAGATCTCCGCAACTAATCGTTCCATTTTCTTTAAACTTAAAATATATCTTTGTTAGAGCAATAAACTACTGTGTGCTAAGTTTTAATAAATCCTTTTCACGTTTTCGGGTAACGGGCAATAATGGGTTAAAATAAAAAATTTTAATTTTTTCCAGTTTTTTACATAAAGATGCCACCCAAATATATGCAACAAAGATGTATACGACAAAAAAGCAGTTAAACTCGATTTTCATTAACTAGTTAAATTATTTTAAAAAATTATTTTAAACAAAATTCGTTATAAATTTGACTAACTTTCAAAATTTAGATTTGACTTATATGAGACCTGTGGCCTGTTGTGAACCGATCCTTGCATTAAATGTAATGCAAATTTTAATAAAACATACATATGTATTATATTATGTTGATACTAACATTTATATAGGATTTATGTACTTTAAGGCTATGAAAGCTATGGTCAGTTATGAACCAATTCTCATAAAATTTAGCAATGCGGTTCTTCTTGATACTAACATGTGTACGAAATATATGCACGTTAAAGTGATTTTCGGAAGAGGGTTTGTATGGAAACAATGGTCAATTATGAACCGATCTTCATAAAATTTAGCACAAAGGTTTATACTTACATAAAACTTACTTGTACCAAATTTTACTAAAATATCGCCATATTTAAGGTAGTTATCCTCGTTAAAGCCTATAGATGCAATAATAGACCGATTATAATCAGTTACAATAGGGTTCGTCCTTGACCTAATAGAAGATCATGTGCCAAATTTCATTGATATACTTTTAAAATTGCGACCTGTAGTTTGATTACAAAGTTTACATAGACGGTCGATAAATCGATTCAAGAAGTGATTCTGATTCGAACGGTACATTTTAAGGCGGTGGTCTGATAATTTTTCCTATCATGGTGGTGTAGGGTATAAAAATAATTGCAATTACAATAGAAAAATCTTGATTTTTTTATTGCAGTATTACCATATTAAAATTATATCTTTATTCTTTTAAAATTAACAAATGAAGTTTTATACATTCAAATGTCTCTATAATCAACGAAAAACAATTTGAAAATATTATAACAATTTTAATTTTTATGTTAAAAAAAGTATTGAAATCTTGTAAAAATAATAAGTTTTGTTAAAATAATACTACAAAACAAAAATATAGCTAAAAGCAATAGTTTTCAACTTTCTTGAAAAGTTAATGAAAATCTCATAGGTAATTTAGTCAGCACAGGGACGACATGTATGAATAATAACAAATTTCTAATTTCTTCTACAATTATTCAATAAACTTAAACCCGAATACAAAAATTCTTAAAAAGAATAAAAAAGTTCAACAAAAACTAAAAACTCATTAAAACTTCAACACTGGGCACGGTGTAAAGTATTACTTGACTCCCCTCTTAAGTATTTCTAAAAATAGAAACAAAGAGAAGGGACAAATCAAATAACAATAACATTGTTCATTGCTACTTAATAAGTGGCTAAACAATAACATACATTGCTTCATTTGCTACCTAACTGGTAGCTTTAAGTATATAAACAATAATAATTGAATAAGGAGAATACAAAATAATTGTAAAAAGCTTTATCGTAAACCATTCGTCTTACTTAATAACATATAGGGAAAATAAGTCACAGATTCCGAAAAGTTGTGATTTAAGTAGATGATGTTTACAGAGAATACTACGGTGGGACGCTGAAGAGTGCTGATGATGGTCGTGGCTGACTGGAAAATGCATTCCATTCTGCCGAGTACCCAATAAAACTTTTACAATTCAATGAACTAAAGCCCGAATACAAAAATTCTAAAAAACTATAAAAAAAAGTTCAATAAAAACTACAAACTAATTAATTTCTAATAACGTATTTAAAAACAAACATTTAAGAGAACTATAAGCGTCAAACTCTTTTATTGGAGGAAGGTTTTATGGAAGCCACGTGAAATAATTTTAACCGACTTCAATAGGCTTAAAATTTCTACCTGCGTTTTGATTAAAAGTTTTATACGAGCGAAATTCAACTATTTTCCGTTTTCTTACTTAATTAAGTAAAAGTTTATATTTGAGATTTTTTTAATTTCTCTTTTCAGTTTTGCTAGAATTAGAAATGAACAAACCTAATATGTCGTTAAAATTTATCAACGAATTTTCCAATTTAAAATTTCAGCTAGGACATTGTATCTCTGCTGAATCGGACGCTCAAACATCGAAAGTAGTTCCAAATAAACCATTACCGTCGTTACCAGAACCCACAGTTCCTCCTCCCC
The DNA here is from genome assembly GCA_932274085.1 of Protocalliphora azurea. Lineage (NCBI taxonomy): Eukaryota > Metazoa > Arthropoda > Insecta > Diptera > Calliphoridae > Protocalliphora > Protocalliphora azurea. The sequence goes on along the minus strand of OW026519.1, from coordinate 86,588,575 downwards.
CACCACCTCTTAATTCTAATCAGAGAGATGATCCTTCAGGTGAACATAAAAGTATTGTTAAACTTTCAAATAAAGTAAAGCCTGAGCCTATTTATGAAGCAGTTTTAATAGGAAGTGATGCACAAAATAATGACACAAAAGAGTCTAAGGAACGGAAAACATCTTCATATAACGCAAAGGATCTAATCCATCATAACAATTTAATAAATGAATCAAACTTATGTTCTCCTGTATCATTGAAAACAACACCAAATGTTGCGAATATGATACAAAATTCAAAGGATATGGAAATATACACAGAACGTGAACAGAGACGTAAGTATCGAGTGGAAAAAAAAATTCTAGAAATGCATCAAAATAGTGCTGATATGCAAAAAGATTTGTACAATAATGATGTACATTTCGATATTATGGAATTTGCCGAACATTACTTTAATATTCATGAAAGATCTCCGGAAGGAACTATAATTGCCACTTTAACCAGAAAGAATAAAAAAAGTGTTGACCAGGTTCCCAAATACGAAATGATTACTTTTTTCAGAGGAGATCGAATTCCCTCCTCCCATGTACACATGTATGATCCTGAAAATGTAGTTCTGGCGTGTAATATATTTCGTGTAAGTATTTGAAAATGTATTGTTTACCCATGCTTTCCATCTTCTAAACTTTTCAGATTTATAAAAAAAAAATCGCAAATAATTGTAACTGTCTTAAAGTGTCTATTTTTTTTAATTCGGTAAACTATTAAAATATCGCGTAAATACAAATTTTGTCCTTTTTTTATAATAAAGTATGACTTTAGGTCAATGATGTCAATTTCAATTGTGCAGCTAAACTCACGTATTCTTACTCTCTTTCATTTAGTCGTGGATGAGTGAATCTCATTCATTTTACTATTTCGTTCATATCGTTCGAAATTGTAAAATGATTCAGTTGATTAATTTCGTTCATTGTTCATTTTTTAATGTTGAATGAAAGAGCAGCTGAAATTTAAACCATTATTTTATTTCTATTTTAAAACAATTTTTCGCAAAAATTAATGGATAAGAAATAAATTTAAATCAATTATTTTTAAATATTAATACAAGTATAATAAATAAGTAAGAAAGTTATAGTAGGTCAAACCCGACAATGTGATAACCTATACCATTTCGATAATGGATCTAACTTTTATTGAAATAGTGGCATAAATAAGGCATTTGTAAGTGTTAAAACCCTATTCCGGAGAGTATTTGTATGGGGGCTAAGTGAAATAATGTACCGATCATAACCGAACCGTTGTTATGCCAAATTTCACCAAATTATCTTTAAAATTGCGACTTGTATTTTACGCACAAGGTTTATATGGACAGACAACCAGTCAGGATGGACGGACGGACACCGTTAAATCGACTCAGAAAATAATTCTGTGTCTTTTTCTGTGCATTACAAACATCTGCACAAGCGCATAAAACCCCAACCACCTATGGTGCTGTAGGGTATAAAAATATGATTTCTAAAATAAACAAATTGAAATCACAAAATTTTGTCTGAAGCAAGTACCAAAATAACAATGCAAAAATAAACGATATGAATCAGAGCGAATCAACATCGTTCATTTTACAGATTCGTTTATGAATGACACAAATCTAGTGTACTAATACTTTTTTCAAATGAACTGCAAAATTATATCCATTTAGAAGAAATGGGCGATATAAATAAATTTAATTGTAAGGAAATTAAATAATAAGTAATATTATTCATAGTGATACCCGATTGAACTGAAAAATAATCCAGAATATCGAAAATGAATGCTTTCATATATCCTCAACTTTAAAAATTCTTGGATTTTAAGAAACGTAAAAAACGTAACTTTACTAAATTTAACAAATATTATGATAATGTGAAACTTCCTATAAGAATAAGTAATAGAATATCATAAAAAACCTACACTAATAGGTTAGAATCATTTAATCAAAATTCAATATATTTTTGTAAAAAATATTATCTTATAAAAAAAAACATGAAATGCTTTGCTTTTAGTACAATTTTGTTTTTCTCACTAACGGAACTACCGTTTAAGTCATGGATGGCTTTAGACCATCAAAAAATCTATAGATAATCGCCAGTATGCACTGTGGGAAATGCAAGAATACTTTTTTTAAATAGTTTTAAAATTTAATTTTTTATATAGTATGCAAATATTTTTATTTAGTGGTAAAGCCAAGTTCAGAAACCGATACCGTTATAAATACTGGTTCCGCTTAAAATTGCTTACCGTAACCGATATCGTTGCCGAGTTAATTTTTTTCCAAAAATACCGGTATCCAAATACCATCTCAATATCGGCATTTTAGTTTCGGTACTTTAAGATATAGGAGGCAGTGGGGTATTTCGGCATATGGGTTAATCAAGAGAATTTTATTTTTTGGGGTATTTATTTATTTTTTATTTTTTTGGCAAAAGTGGTAAATGTTTGCCGTTGAACTACATTTCTAAATTATATTTCATCCATGAAAGCTCTGGTTTTATTGCTTTTCGGGTGCAAGCAAATAAAATATATTATACAAGATTTTTTAAGTGCTGACGTTTCTGAAGAAGAATTTAATTAAATACTTTATTTTTCACATATTTCAATAGTAAATAGGGTTTGTCCCAAAAACATAATGCTTTTTCAGATCTCTACTTAACGTAAACATTATGGAGTATGTTATGTCCCATTTTGTATTATAACAATTTGTTAACACTATCAATTATTCTGTCGAATTGTCAAATTCCTTATACAGTTCGTTCGTAAGTTACTATGAAATAAATAATACATAAAATTTTGCGACGCGTGTTTAATTTCTTCAAATACCTATACCGCTCTTTACATCTAAAGAACATAACAGTGGCGACTAGTAAAAAATAAAATTAATAAATTTCAAATGAAAATAATAGATACAGCACCATGAACGCTGAATTTCGACGAAAGTAAAGAAAATTTGAGATTGTATCATCAAAGATTCGAAAATTATTTAAAAATGAAGGGTGCAATGACAAATAGTACATTATGCTAGCAAATGCTGTTAAGTTCTATAGGAGCAAACTAGAGACTCACTTGTACCCTAAGCAAAATATATTAGTCATCCAGCATCGTTTTCTGTCAACATATCAAAGTGAAGACCAAACATCTCCGGCGTCATAAGCGATTGTGATTTTGTTTCTTCTTGCGCATGTCATGCCAATATTTCTAATATATTTCTGCGCGCATAATTTATTCGAGGAATCAAAGATATCACAATACGGGAACAGCTCCTTCAGTCTGAAGAGTCCAATTTTGAGAAAATTGTAGAAAAAGCCTTGTCTTTGGAAGCGTCCAAGATTAATAGCCGTGAGCTGAATTCAAATCAACCAATCAACGTGAATGATGTCAACAAATTACATACAAAGCCTGCCGGCTCAAATCTACGTAGAAATCGTTCCGGACAGCGTTCGCCATCAAGACCACGTTCAAAAGTCAAAGGTTGAAAATATATGTATCAGATGTGGAAGAGATAACCATAAGACAAATAAATGTCGCACCAGCCGCCATAATCTCAAATGTAGGTCGTGAGGTAAAACTGGCCACGTTCAGCAGGTATGTTTAAAAACTTTAATGAATTCAACACACAAAAGCCAAACGTCCGAAAACAATGACTATGACGATGAATTACACCAAATGTATGGCATAAATCAAATTGTCGATATTTACAATAGTCAGCATTGCACTGGCCAAAATGATGCGGCAAAGTATTACGTAACCGTTCAAATAAATAAACGTCCTCAAAAGTTTGAAGTTGATTCCGGCGTATGATTTACGTTAATTCCAAGGAATCAATTTCAACAGCTTAAAATCAACACCTAACTTCAACCCTCGTCTATCGCTTTTAGATCGTACACCAAAAATATTGTTATTCTGGATGGTAAGGTAAAAGTAGAAGTTGAATACAACAATCGTAGGTCAGAAGCAGAAATGTACGTGGTACCCAATGAATATGACGCCCTTTTGGGACGAAGTTGGATACGGCATTTAAACATCAACCTCCAGCAAGTAGATAATCCAATAGTCAACAAAATAAACGTTAGTAAGATTGCTCATTTGCACACAACAGAAGAAATTATCAATCATTTTCAAAAAGCTTTTACGGAAGTCGTGGGTTGTATACCACGGTTACCCTTCAGCTTCGTCAGGATGCTAAAACTGTTTTTTACAAAGAACGTGAGGTTCCATACGCATTGCGTGATCACGTGGAAAAGGAGCTTAACGACTTGGAAGCAGCTGGAATTATTTCCAAAGTTGAAAGGAGTGACTGGGGATCTCCGCTTGTAATTATTCCTAAGGCAGATTGTTGAGTACGCCTCTGCGTCGATTACAAAGTTGGCGTTAATCAACAACTAGTATCAGCAAATTACCCAAGAAATATTAAACAGCCTGAACAGCAGATGTAAATGCGGGTGAGTGAGGCATTGGCAATCATATTCACAATAAATCACTTCTTTATGTACCTTTACGGCAGGAAATTTCAACTCATCACTGATAACCGTCCGTTAACACGTATTTTCCATTAGAATAATAAAATGCCAGCAATTACATCAGCTAGGTTGCTTCGTTATGCCGAATTCCTATCGAGCTGCGATTACAAGATAAAATACAAAAAGGGATCGGAACATACTAACGTTGACTGTCAGATAAAATGATAAATGAAGAAGTGAACGAATTATGCTCCGTATCTGTTTTCGAAATTTCAAATGAATACGTAAATGCTAAAATTTTAGCATCGGAAATAACCAAAGATCCAGATCTTTCAAAAATTTTGTTAAATTTACAGAAATGTGGTAAAGGTGAAGAGGTTTATAATCTCAATAATGGCATAATCTTCAGAGGTCAGCGAGTATTAGTCCCAATAAGTCTTCAATCTCGAATTTTACAAGAACTTCATCACACTCATCCTGGCATTACAAGAATGAAGCAACTCGCCAGAAGATATTGCTACTGGAAAGGAATAGATCGTGATGTAGAGGATGGTGAGGTCGTGCGAACCATGCGTTCAAGTCCAATCTAAACCTGCAAAGGCCCCACTTCACCAATGGCAGGAACAAGCCGAAAACTGGGAACGTATTCGCGGTCCCTTTTCAAGACTGTTTTTTCTTAATTGTCGTGGATGCAAAATCCAAATGGGCAGAGATTCGTATCATACGAGACGCTCCTAAATCGCAAACTGCAATAAATCTTCTGTGTGATATTTTTGCTACGCATGGATTTCCATCCATTATGGTGTCTGACAATGCGACCATATTTACTAGTGATCAAATGGAATTTTTCAGAAACTAATAGCACATGGTCACCCTAGTACAAATGAGTTAGCTGAACGCTACGTACAAACCCTTAAACGTAAACTGAAATCAATGGCATCGGAACCAGGACCTCTATACAAAAAAGTTAATGAAATAATGCAAAGATACCGCAACCTCCCTTAATTCTGGAAAAAGTCCAGCGGAAGTCAACAGGCGTATACGAATTCAACTAGATGCACTAAAACCACCTATCAAATTCAAATATACAAAACCACTTCCAGGGGTACGAAAATTAAGCGTTTGAGAAAGGCTGCAGGTACTTCACAGCAAAAATAACAAAACATTATGGAAGACTAGCTCTGTACTCCGTAAACTTGGCGAACTTCATTATATCATAAAACTCGACGATGGTTTAAAGAGACATATCGACCAACTTAAGTCTACTCAGGTTCAGCAGCGTAAAGTTAATTTTTCTCCAAATATTGAAAGCAGCACTTATAGGCAACAGCCCACTGAGTACAATCAACAAGTTTTCGAACCAGTAATCATTCCTCAAAATCAAGAAGAGTCGGAAATCCAAGAAGCTGAATTGCCAAATGTTCAAAAACCTCCCGAAGAGCCTCAAGAACAAGTGATTCGAAGATCTGAGCGTATCGGTAATAGGCCAAGATATTTAAATGATTATATGTTAGTGTAAGAATGTTCAAATTAAATTAAAATCTTTCTCATGTACATTTTCAAGTATTTTTATATTTTTTTTATTTTTCTATCATATACTTATAAATTACATACGAATTTATGTATTTAAGCGTGGGAGATTGTTATGTCCCATTTTTTATTATAACAATTTGACAACACTATTAACTATTCTGTCGAATTGTCAAATTCCTTATACAGTTCGTTCGTAAGTTACTAGGAAATAAATAATATACATATATACATAAAATTTTGCAACGCGTGTTTAATTTCTTCAAATATCTATACCGCTCTTTACATCTAAAGAGTAATTGATAAAAATATATTGGGGTAAAGTAGAATATATAATTTAACAAATTTTCCACCCATTTTTTGCAATTTTGCTTAAAATATAATCAATAATTATATTTCTTAGTGGCTTAATTACCAATGACTTTAATATATATAAGAAAATATACATTAAAATAAATTGAAAGTGTGATGCCTAGAGGTTTTTAGGCATTTATTTTTTTAAATTATTCTCCTAAAAATGCATTTAAAAATACAAAACATATCGTAAAAAATAAGTAAAACATGCACTTATTTCATTTATATTTATTAATTTAAGCAAAAGTCAGCCCATTTACATGAACAAACATTTTCTGCTAAGTTGTCAAATGTAATGCCTATTTTTGCGTACAAATGTGAATGCATAATAATGCTCCAAAAAAGCCGACTTTCGAATTTCGACCGTAACAGTAGTGTGTATCACTATCGGGATCATCTTTTCCATACAAAAAGTGGTTAGGTAAGCAGTTCAAAGAAATGAAAGAGGGAAGAGAATTAGAAGAAGAAAATGAAAGGAAGAAAAGAGTGGGAGAAAAAGCAGAAAGAAAGAGAATGGGGGAATGAAAGAGGTAAAAAGCGTCAGAAAAGATAATTTATATTATGATAACAATAAGGGAAAGAAATTTAAAAATCCCGCCTATTTTTGATGAGCAAGATAACGCGAAATGTACACATACAATCAAATTTAACTGTGCACATTCTTGCCTTTTTAATTTCATATGATATATTAGTAGATACTTTTTCTTCTTTAGTTTGCTTAAACCTTTATATACTTTTTAAACTTTTTAAAAGTATGAAATCCTAATTTTGGTTCTAGTTTTTAAAATAGTTTTCGTGTAGGCACAGATATTATGCTGTCATTATTTATTTGTATAATAAGAAAGAGGAAATAGGTCGGAGATTTGTTCTCTTGTATTTGTACAATATATATATTCAAACGTATACAGTTATTTATCTTACGTTTTATATATCCATCTCATTTGATATTTAGGTGTTTTGCGTACAATAATAAAAATTGTTCAAAAGCACAAATTTAAGAGTTTATGCCTAGAAAAATTATTATTAGTTTTGGTTTCTTGTGGACTTATTTTATGTATTTAGATTATTTATTTTATATTTGTAGCAATTTCTATAATAGAAAAGTTATTATTATAACTAAATGGTATTTTTCCACTTAAACACATTCTGATCATCGATTGTTTTCATTGAATGAGATTCCAACTACAATTTATACTGTGTTATTTTAGGATTCCTTTCTATGATATATTATTAAGTATTTTATTATTAAGTAATTTAACAATGTATTTGAAAATATTGAAACCTTTGATGATTTGATGGTTTTATATTTTTATATTTCATGGATACATTTTTTATTAGTTTCTGATGAGTTACTTATTTTTAAAATTTAAATGTAATTAATCTCATATATATTTAATTAACATTTTATAATTTTTCCGTGAATATAAATATGAATATGAATATTTCATAACCATATTCTTAGTCCCTGCCCAATGATAAAGATAGAGAGAGAGGTTTATGCTCTGTTAAAGATATCATATGCATTTAATCTCTTAAAGTATACATTAATGTTTTATGTTATCGTGTGCATATTATATAACTTGTATTGTAAATAAAAAATTTATAAGGTTTGATGTACACGCACACCAAAAGTCTTTTTAATACTTACCATGAACATGTTTTTTTGTCATTTAGGTTTTAGAGTGTTTTCGTTGATTCAAATATAAACTTATCAGTTCACTATTTGAAATTGGAGCATTCGAATCTCTGCAATTTACTTAAATATAACTGTGTAAATAAATAGATATTATCAGTTGATGATATTATATTAAAAAGAATAGTTATTGAACTATAATCAAGAATATACTAATAAAATTTAAGACGAAATAATAATAACAATTTTTTGATAAATAAACCAAAGAAAACACTGTAAAACGTAAATGATAAAAAACACGTTCATGGTAAGAATTAAAAAGAATAGTTAGTGTGTGTATGTGTGTACATCACCTTATAATTTTTTTTATTTACAAAACAAGTTATATAATATATAATATAATATAAAAATGTAATAATGTATACTTTAAGAGGTTAAATGCATATGATCTCTTTAGCAGAGCATAAAACTCTCTCTCTCTCTCTCTGCGTTTACCATTGGACAGGGAGTAAAAATATGAAAATATTTTATATTCGAATTCATACACTGCTTGGCACTTGAATAAGGAATCACATTTTTTTAACTTTAATTAAGTATATCTCCTAAACCAAAGTTCAGAAAAAAATATTTTTTTCGCCACCAAATTTCAAAGTGTTGGCTTTAGTTTCCTGAAGAAATAAAAAATGTACATATTTTGTTATACTAAAATTATGCATTTATTTAAAGACATGTATTTCTGTGGTACTTTTTCGTGTGTCACTTTAGTAAGGAGTATTTTAAAACTAAGCAAACTGTAATTTATTTTTAAATTTTAGGTTATAAAAATGAAAGTTATTATCTTCTAGCATTCAATTAGTAATGAGTACTGCCACCATTTTTAGAAATAACCTCAAAAAAGCGATTTGGCATCGACTTGTATAATGACTCTAAGTAATTTAGCGAAATTGAACTCCATGCTTCCGTTATTGCATCCTCTACGGATTCTTTCGTCTCAAATTGTTTTCCTCCTTCATAAACTTTTCTTGCAAGCCAACCCCAGACATTTTCCATTGGATTCAGATCTGGTGAATATGGGGGCCAATCCAAAAGTTGAACACCTTGTTGATTAATCCATTGTTTTATTGCTCTGGCGGTATGAATCGGAGCGTTGTCGTGTTGGTACGTCCAAGGTATGGATATAAAGAAATCATTAAATTTTAGAAATGTTTCCTCCAGAATGTTTTTGTAAGTCGTTGCAGTCATTTTGTTGGATACAAAAACCAATTCTATGGTACCATAATACGAAATGGCACTCCATACCACTATTCCGCCTTCTCGGCTGTGTCTGCGGCTCAAAAATAATTCCTCCTTATTTAGGTCCATGTCATTATATTTTGGGCAAACCGTAGACGTTGTGATTTGCGTTTTTCATTAAGTAGTGTTCTTTTTGCAGTTTTCGTCGGACTATGTATGGGCACGACTTTAAAATACGGTGCACTGTTCTAAAATTTTTTTGACGTATTTTTGATACCGACATGGTAGAGTTTGATGCAATTCTAATTATTTTTCGTCTTTCTTTTGGAGCTGTTGCCATTTTCTTTCGCCCTTTCATGTTTTTTCCATATCTTTCCACGTTATTTAAATAATTGTACACAACTGTCTTTCCTCTATTAATGTTTTTGGCTATTTGGACCCGATTCTGACCCTGAGATTTCAAAATCAGAATTTTTTCTTTTTCAGAGTTATTAAGAGTTATTAAGAGCGTCCGATTTTGAATAAAAACTATATAAAAACTATCAATTAAAAATTCTCTAGCAGTTTATATTGAAATAAATTCAAATCATAGCTATCCTGATTAATATTTAAAGAATTCCTTATTCAAGTGACGTAAGAAATAGTACCACAGAAATACATGTCTTTAAATAAATGCATAATTTTAGTATAACAAAATATGTATATTTTTTATTTCTTCAGGAAACTTTGAAATTTGGTTGCGCAAAAAATTATTTTTTTCTGAACTTTAGTTTAGGAGATATACTTAATTAAAGTTAAAAAATGTGATTCCTTATTCAAGTGGCAGGCAGTGTATCTGTATTCACGGGAAAATTGTAAATTATATTAAGTGGAAAAATACCATTTAGTTATTATAATAACTTTTCTAGAAACTGGTACAAATATAAAATAAATAATCTAAATACCTAAAATAAGTCCACAAGCGACTTAAAAAAATTATGATTTTGGAAGAAACTAAAACTAATAATAATTTTGTAGGCACAAACTCTTAAAATTGTGTTTTTGCACAATTTTTACTACTGTACGAAAAACACCTAAAAATCAAATGAGATGGATATAAGTTATGTTTATTCTAGTTATCTTTCATTAAAAAAAAAAAAGAATTTTCAAATCCTTTTTTCTTTATTTTATTTTTAATGAGTTATTAGTTTAACAGCAACTTAAGAACTACCTTAAAAATATTTTCAATAAAAAAAAAAAATCAAATAAAACTGTTTTTGATCGCCTGATCACCTGGATTTTGCTAAGGTTGTGGCTTTAACTTAATTAAAGTTAAAAAATGTGATTCCTTATTCAAGTGGCAGGCAGTGTATCTGTATTCACGGGAAAATTGTAAATTATATTAAGTGGAAAAATACCATTTAGTTATTATAATAACTTTTCTAGAAACTGGTACAAATATAAAATAAATAATCTAAATACCTAAAATAAGTCCACAAGCGACTTAAAAAAATTATGATTTTGGAAGAAACTAAAACTAATAATAATTTTGTAGGCACAAACTCTTAAAATTGTGTTTTTGCACAATTTTTACTACTGTACGAAAAACACCTAAAAATCAAATGAGATGGATATAAGTTATGTTTATTCTAGTTATCTTTCATTAAAAAAAAAAAAAGAATTTTCAAATCCTTTTTTCTTTATTTTATTTTTAATGAGTTATTAGTTTAACAGCAACTTAAGAACTACCTTAAAAATATTTTCAATAAAAAAAAAAATCAAATAAAACTGTTTTTGATCGCCTGATCACCTGGATTTTGCTAAGGTTGTGGCTTTAACTTAATTAAAGTTAAAAAATGTGATTCCTTATTCAAGTGGCAGGCAGTGTATCTGTATTCACGGGAAAATTGTAAATTATATTAAGTGGAAAAATACCATTTAGTTATTATAATAACTTTTCTAGAAACTGGTACAAATATAAAATAAATAATCTAAATACCTAAAATAAGTCCACAAGCGACTTAAAAAAATTATGATTTTGGAAGAAACTAAAACTAATAATAATTTTGTAGGCACAAACTCTTAAAATTGTGTTTTTGCACAATTTTTACTACTGTACGAAAAACACCTAAAAATCAAATGAGATGGATATAAGTTATGTTTATTCTAGTTATCTTTCATTAAAAAAAAAAAAGAATTTTCAAATCCTTTTTTCTTTATTTTATTTTTAATGAGTTATTAGTTTAACAGCAACTTAAGAACTACCTTAAAAATATTTTCAATAAAAAAAAAAAATCAAATAAAACTGTTTTTGATCGCCTGATCACCTGGATTTTGCTAAGGTTGTGGCTTTAACTTAATTAAAGTTAAAAAATGTGATTCCTTATTCAAGTGGCAGGCAGTGTATCTGTATTCACGGGAAAATTGTAAATTATATTAAGTGGAAAAATACCATTTAGTTATTATAATAACTTTTCTAGAAACTGGTACAAATATAAAATAAATAATCTAAATACCTAAAATAAGTCCACAAGCGACTTAAAAAAATTATGATTTTGGAAGAAACTAAAACTAATAATAATTTTGTAGGCACAAACTCTTAAAATTGTGTTTTTGCACAATTTTTACTACTGTACGAAAAACACCTAAAAATCAAATGAGATGGATATAAGTTATGTTTATTCTAGTTATCTTTCATTAAAAAAAAAAAGAATTTTCAAATCCTTTTTTCTTTATTTTATTTTTAATGAGTTATTAGTTTAACAGCAACTTAAGAACTACCTTAAAAATATTTTCAATAAAAAAAAAAAATCAAATAAAACTGTTTTTGATCGCCTGATCACCTGGATTTTGCTAAGGTTGTGGCTTTAACTTAATTAAAGTTAAAAAATGTGATTCCTTATTCAAGTGGCAGGCAGTGTATCTGTATTCACGGGAAAATTGTAAATTATATTAAGTGGAAAAATACCATTTAGTTATTATAATAACTTTTCTAGAAACTGGTACAAATATAAAATAAATAATCTAAATACCTAAAATAAGTCCACAAGCGACTTAAAAAAATTATGATTTTGGAAGAAACTAAAACTAATAATAATTTTGTAGGCACAAACTCTTAAAATTGTGTTTTTGCACAATTTTTACTACTGTACGAAAAACACCTAAAAATCAAATGAGATGGATATAAGTTATGTTTATTCTAGTTATCTTTCATTAAAAAAAAAAAAGAATTTTCAAATCCTTTTTTCTTTATTTTATTTTTAATGAGTTATTAGTTTAACAGCAACTTAAGAACTACCTTAAAAATATTTTCAATAAAAAAAAAAATCAAATAAAACTGTTTTTGATCGCCTGATCACCTGGATTTTGCTAAGGTTGTGGCATGAGCCGGAAGTTGCTTAATTTTCCCTTTAATTTTGTGCAATTTGTTTTAACATTGTTTTTCGTGGGTTTTTATGAGAACTGCTGAATATGGTTTTTGTTAAACTTTATGTGTGTCTGATTGTAATATTGCATTAGCTTTTGCAATATTAACGTTGGCATGACATTTTCTTCAAGGATTGAGTTTTCTTTTAGGGAGTCCTCTTCTTGAGTTTCCATGATGCATATGAGAGTGTGGCAGTAAGTATTGCAAATGCAATTAAGGTAATTGAATTAAGGGTTAAGCCAATTTTGTTATGTGTGTCGATTTTGGAAATTTTCTTCCTATTTATGAACTCAAGATCCTTAATCATTTCCAAAGAAAGAATCTCTTCTAGATCAGTTTTTTTAACTGTTGTTGAAATACTGCTAGCAGTGGTTTAGAATATATTTCTTCACGTGTAAAAAATATTTTATCCTCAATTTTTACTGTGGAGTTATGATGTTTTATGATGAAAGTTCCAGCTAGTGTAAATTGTTGCCCACCGATTTCTATTGTACCATTGAAATTATTGAGAAGAAGTATACCTGGGTAAATTTCCTCAGCGTCTGGTATGTGATCGGCGTTTGTACGTGTACAGTTTTTTAATTGACTTCTTTCGAGTTTACTTATTTAATTATTTTGGCTTAATTCTATTAAATTATTTTTATTACAAATTGCTTTTTTATTGTATTCCTTACATTTTGATTTGATTCCAAATATCTTTTTGTTACAATTCAGAATTTTTTCATATTCAATTTTGTTAATTCTATTATTTGATTTTACAGATTTAAGGGATAATATTTCACATTTTTCTTTTTCGGTTGTAGGTAAACTCAATATATAAATTATCATAGTGCCGTTTGCGGCTATGCTTACATCTGTGAATTCCAATTCTTCTTCAACATTAATATATGGTATGCTTTCATGTTTAACAATTCTTTCTATGGTTTCTATTTCTATACTAGATAATATAAAAGAATTAACGACACTGGATTTAGCCCAATGTAAAGCATATTCAATATTTAAAAGTTCTTTAATAAGTTGTATTTGGTATTTTATCTTTGGACTTCTAACCTAGTGTCTAAATTTATAATTTTCATAATTTGATTACTTCTTTCGGTTTGTTCATTTAGTTTTTTTTTTATCAACTCCTTATTTATTATTATCTGATTATCATTATTTTCATTTAAGGTTTTCAAATTTTCATTTATAATTTCTAAGTCACGGAAAACCCTGCGACCCACTTCCACGCTGAGCCTATAAAGTCATGTGATCACTTTTCCTTTGTTCTAGGAGAAATTTTTGCAATTAAATTCCGAATTTGGAAAATTTCATGTTTTAGGAAAGGATATAACGGATGGGTTGAATTAGTGGTATTTCTAATTGTGTTTTCTATTTTAGTAGTCAGTTCTGCGTATTCTTTTAGGTTTATTACGTGAATTATTTTAAAAGATCCGTTTTGTATCCTAGCGGTATCGTCTTTTAAGGTGATCAGTTGAAAATTTGTATAATCAAATATTTGGAATTCCGCATGCACAAGGTGCATAATAATTCTGCAAAATTAACATTTATTTTTATTAGTTAAATATTTAATTATTCGAAAGATTTAATCAAATTACTAAGATTTAATAATAATATGGATTTTTGGCTTTATATTTTAATGACTCTTATTTTTATAAGTCGAATATTTTCTTATTTGACAAATTAAGATTTTCAATTTTAAATAATAATATTTCATAAATTACTTTACATTTTAAGGTTTCATATTCCTTTATTTCATCTTTCTTATTATTCATATTTTGCTTCAATATACTAAATTTACTTTATCTTTTGTGACATTCCAATTTTAAATCGTACGCCTGCGTATTATTCGATTTTTTTATGCGAATATCGTACGCTTATAGCATATTACTCGATATTTTCTTATAGAATAATTTTTCACACTTCTTTCTTAATGTTTTCTCTTAAGATTTTTCGTTTCTTTGAAATTTTTTTGAGGTTTTCATTAATTTCCTATACGTATTTTCCTTAAAAACACATTTTTTTATTAAATTCTGTATATTCCTTTTCTTTTCTCATTTTGTACAGATTTATTTATGTTTTGTTAAATTTAACTTCTAATGTGAGACTTATGTACTATTCGTCCTGATTCTGTCAGTATCGTATCTCCTTTGTCGTATTTTACCGTCTCTTCTTTATATCAAGGTGTAAGGTTATTACCTATTCTCTTATTATTTTTTACAAATATTTTGTCATTTGGGTTGTATGAGCTAAATGGCGTTCTTTTCTTATTATGAAATTCCATGTCTTTGTTTTGTTTTTCTACAAGTCTATTAATGCTATCCTGTCGGTCTTTCTCAATTTGTTCCGGGTCTATACTTACAGGTTTTACGGGGTTTTTCTTGATCGTAAAGTGAATAGAAAATTTATATTTGTAAAGTGATCTAATAATGCATCGCATTATTTCTCAGAGTGTTGAGTGAAACCGTTCGATTTGTCCGTTTATAGTGCTTGTGTAGGGCGGTGTCTTGAATATTTCTATTCCATACTAAAATAAATATTGGGGCTGAGCTAAAGGATTTTTCATTGTCTATTACGGTTTTCTTAGGGATTCCAAACGAAATAAGCAACTCTTGCAGAGGTAGCTTTATATCTTTGGTCGCCCTTGATTTTACCATTTTCACTTGTGCGTATTTTGAAAGCTTATTTATTGCGATTAAAATAATTTTATTGTTAGTGTGGTAAATATGAATATGCACGATGTGTCCAGGATATTCAGGGATAGGAGAAGGTTTCTGAATTGGAGAAGAAGGATGTCTCTCATATTTATTTTCTTTGTAAACTTTACATTGCTTAACTATTGTTTTGATCTTTGCACTCATATGAGGAAATTAAAATTTTTTCAGTAATTTTATTTTGTTTTCGACATTTTGAATTTTACCTAAAATATAATCTTCAGTAAAAATACCATTTGTCACTGAAGGATTTAGATATAGATTAAGAATATTTATTAAATTATCCTCGTTAAAAACTCGTTCCATTATGATATGCCTGTGATAGGTAGGAAAAATTATTTTAAATTGATAAGAGGATACATCACCTGTTGAAAGAAACAATTGATTTTTAAATACATTGATTGGGGAATCCGTATAGGGGATTAGGGGATAGGTTATGTGAAGAGCTCTCATCACTGTGTAACGTTGATGTTAGGGAATTAATTTGGTTATCCGCTGGAATTCTAGATAGTGTGTCTGCAACTATATTTGCTTTACCTGGTTTGTATTTGAGTACATAATTGTACTCTTCTAAAATTGCTTTCCATCTCTTGAGTTTACTGTTATTGTTTTTGTTACTCAATGCATATGTTAGAGGTTGTTGATCCGTGAAAATCTTAACGGCAACAGGACCGTAGAGATAACTACGCAAAACGATAGCTAGCATCTCTTTCTCATTAGTAGCATAGTTTTCTTCGGCTTTTGAGAGGGTCCGAGATATAAATATAATTGGTTTATCATTCTGTTCTAGAACTTCGTCTATAGCGTAATTAGAGGCATCAGTTGTGAGACAAAATTCTTTGCTGAAGTCCCTATACTGTAGCATTCGAGGTCGTTCGAGGCGAGAGTAGTTTCTATTTTATTAAAGGCTTCTATCGCGTCATTGTTCAAAGTTATTTCCTTTTTAGCTGGTAAACGTTTGGACATTCGTCCTTCCTCCCCTCTGAAAATGAGAGCTAGGGGTTTCGCTAGCTTAGCATAGTCTCTAATGAAGCGTCTGTAGAATCCAGACATTCCTAGAAATGATCTGAGATCTTTAAGAGTTCTTGGTATAGGAATCTTTTCTATAGCTTCAATTTTCGAATAAATTCTAAGAATTCAACTTCATCTGCAAAAAAATGCATTTGTCTAATTGAATTTTCATATTCACCCTCTCTAAGGTATTAAGAATTATCTCCAAATGCTTACTATGCTAAAAATTATTATGTCGTCGATGTATACGAAACAAATTTTACTTATATGCATTCTTAAGATATCATCTAACGCTCGCTAAAAAATTGAGGGGGCGTTTTTAAGACAAGTAAATTCGTATGAAGGCGAGTAAATTCGTACTTACCGTTATTGACAGAAAATGCTGTCTTTTCGATGTCTTTCTTTTTTAAAGGGAAGTGGTGAAATCCACTTTTGAGATCTATAACAGAAAAAAATTTTTTTCGTCCCAGTTGCGAAAGAACTTCGTTGATTTCGGGTATGGATTTTAGTCTTTGCACCAGCATATGTGAGTTTACACTCTAAGGTTGTAATCTCTCGTCGGTCGGCGTAATAGAGATTAAGACAATAAGCAATCGATCTCCAGTTTGTCTCCAGGAACCGAATTCTGATGGGTTTCCTGAAAAATCTCTGAGGCTACGTACAATGTCTGGTATTTTGTCAAGGTCTCCAATTTGACCATGATATTCTGGTGTAATTGTCTCGTCCGTTGTGGTCACGAGTATGCTGTCTGGATTATTACTAACTAAACTTTCCTGAACAACCCTCTTAAAATATTTCTAATTAACCTTTCTAGATCTGGTGTTGCCACTGGTTGTGATGTTCCAGTGGTATTGTTCTGCGCATTTGAGCTGCTACTTGTTTCTAAAATACTTGGCCTAATCAAAATTTAGGGTTTGGCATATTTAAAAATGTTTCAAAGTTTTATTTAAAATAATTCTTTCCTTATTAATAATATCAGCAAACTTCTCTCTGCCTTACTATCCGCTAACGATATCTTTTTTTTTTTCTTTTAAATATTTAATATTTCTTTAATTTGAAATTTCTATTTAATTTTCACAACAATAAAATGACATAGCATTTCGTTTATTCCTTAAAAAAAAAAATTATTGTAGAATTCTATTTAAAAGATATTTTATCAGTTTTATTTTTGGAATTTATATTCAACTTAATCCTTTTCGATTTTTTTTCTTAATTTTTTTAATACTCTTTCAAAAGCAATATTTTTTATTTTTATATTTAATAACTTGAAATTTATGCTAAAAATTTATATTTTACTTTTTAATTTCTTGAAATTTATTTTTAATTTTACTCTCTCTTTTTCAATTTACATACGAACTTTTTAAGTTTATTTTTAAGATTTACACACTTTTTTTATATTTTTTCTTTTAGTATTTTCTAATTTTTAATTTGTTAACAAATTTCGTAAAATTAATTTGATTAAAAAATACCTTAAATTTATTGCTTACATAAAAGTTGCTGGGTTTATCATCTCACGGCGCTGGGGAGTGTTCCTTTTTACTTTTCAGCTACTCCGGGTCCCGCGCTGCGCACTCTCTGGATGTGCTTTTTGTCCTCTTGGGGCTGTAACGCAGTTTTTATATCGCCTTTTGTTTTTTCCGAATAGCACTTCTTTAGGGCTTGGACGTTGCGTTGTGGGGTTTCATAAATGATTTCACAAATTATTTCACCTGTACTTCTTAGGTACTTTTTCCAATTTTTTTCACTTTTAGTCCTTTTTTTCCGAAGGAAACGCGATGGCGACTTATTGTTGGACTCCAGTTATGTTTATTCTAGTTATCTTTCATTAAAAAAATAATTATCATATCCTTTTTTTATTTTTAATGAGTTATTAGTTTAACTGCAACTTAAGAACTAACTTAAAAATATTTTCATAACATTAAATAAAATTGTTTTTGATGGCCTGATCACCAGGATTTTGATGAGGTTGTGGCATGTGCAGGAAGTTTCTTAATTTTCCCTTTAATTTTGTGCAATTTGTTTTCACATTGTTTTTCGTGGGTTTTTTTATGAGAACTGCTGAATAGGGTTTTTGTTAAACTTATGTGTGTCTGATTGTAATATTGCATTAGCTTTTGCAATATTAACTTATATAAAACATAATATAAATAACTGTATACGTTTGAATATAGTTACTGTACGGTCTTTTACAAATACAAGTTAACAAATCTCCCACCTATTTCCTCTTTCTTATTATACAAATAAATAATGACAGCATAATATATATGCCTATATGAAAACTATTTTAAAAACTGGAACCATTAAAAATGTTTAAAAAGTATATCAAGGTTTAAGCAAACGAAAGAAGAAAAAGTATCTAAAGAAAAAGTCATGAACATGCAAAGAATAATAAATAATCATTTCCAGCGTACAACTAATATATCATATCGTATTAAAAAGGGGATAATACTTTAATATTTAGAAAAACGGACATACTTGATTAGTGGACGAACGTGCACAGTAAAATTTGATTGTATGTGTACATTTCGCGTAATCTTGTTCATCAAAAATAGGCGGGATTTTTAAATTTCTTTCTCTTATTGTTTTCATAAAATTATCGTTTCTGCCGCTTTTTACCTCTTTCATTCCTTCATTCTCTTTGCTTTTTCTTCCACTTTTTCCTTCTTTCATTTCCTTCTTCTAATTCTCTTCCCTCTTTCATTTCTTTCTTCATTCTCTTTTCCCTCTCTCACTCTGTTCCTCGCTTATTTCTTATTGGTTAATACAACAAAATAAATGAAAAATTCTTTCAACTGCTTACCTAACCACTTACCTGGAAGCGAAAAAGTCAGCGTATCATCTTTTTGTATGGAAAAAATTATCTCGATAGTGATACACACTACTGTTACGGTTGAAATTCGAAAGTCGGCTTTTTTGGAGCATTCTAATGCATTCACATTTGTACGCCAAAGTAGGCAATTGTTTACATTTGACAACTTAGCAGAAAATGTTTGTTTATGTAAATGGGCTGACTTTTGCTTAAATTAATAAATATAAATAAAATAAGTGCATGTTTTACTTATTTTTACGACATTTTTTGTATTTTTAAATGCATTTTTAGGAGCTTAATTTAAAAAAATAAATGCTTAAAACCTCTAGGCATCATCGATTTATTTTATTGTATATTTTCTTATATATGTTAAAGTCATTGGTAATTAAACCATTAAGAAATACAATTATTTACTATATTTTAAACAAAATTGCAAAAAATGGGTGGAAAATTTGTTAAATTATATATACCACTTTACCCCAATATATTTTTATCATTTACTTCATAATTTTTACGTTAAGTAGAGATCTGAAAAAGCATTATATTTTTGGGGCAAACCCTATTTGCTATTGAAATATGTGCAAAATAAAGTATTTAGTTTTGTATTCACCAATTTAAAAATTTTCTCAATTTGGATCTCTTCCTCAGAAATATCACCACTTGTATAATATATTTTATTTGCTTGAACTCGAAAGGCAATATCAGAGTTTTTAAGGATGAAATATAATTTAGAAATATAGTTCAATAATGGCATACATTTACCATTTTTGCAAAAAAAAAGATACTCAAAAAAGTAAAATTTTCTTCATTTACCTATATGCCGCAGTACCCCAGTGTCTTCTATATTTTAAAGTACCAAAACTAAAATACCGTTGTAAATATAGTTGCATACATTGAAATTAATGAGTTGTTTATCAATGGGAAATTTGTCTTAGAACAATTTCTCCCAAGGCTCGAAGAAGTGGCCGGTAAACTAAAGATTAATAAATTACAAGTGGCACCTGTGAGGAAATTTTCGAATTTGTCTCTATTAATGAATTTGAAGAAATGGGCAATAAATTATTAAAATTATCAGAAGTAGCTCTACTTAATGTAGTGATCCACATAAATAATTATGCCAAAAGAATAGAGGAGATGATGAGACGATGATCCGATCCACAACGATGATCCAGCAGATGGTGGACAATCCGGTGCTTTAAGAATTCTTAATAAAATTGAAAGGTATCACTATTGGAAAAATAGAAGGCGAGACGTCATAAAATACCTAAAGGTGTGTCAAAAATACCAATTTGCTAAAGTAACAAAACATTTAAAAACGCCATTGACTTTAGCAAATACTTCAGAAAATCTATTTGATACGGTATACGTGGACACGATAGGTTCACTACCCAACTCATGTAACTGTCACAATAGTATGTGACATCACAAAATATCTTGTAACGGCGCATATACAAGAAAAAAGCGCAAAATCAGTTGCGAAAGCCATATTTGAACATATTATTCTTATTTACGGTCCAATGAAGACGCTCATTTCGTACATGGGTACAGAATACAAAAACTCGATAATGACCGAATTATGCAATCTCTTAAAAATAGAAAAATTCACGTCAACTGCTCATAATCACCAAACGTTAGGAACTGTTGAAAGAAGTCATAGAACCTTAAACGAATATGTAAGATAATACATATCCGTTGACAAAAGCGATTGGGATGAATGGCTTAAGTATTGCACATACTGTTTCAATACTGCGTCTTCGTCATTGTATGGTTACTGTCCTTATGAGTTAGTTTTTGGAAAACTTCCAAATGGGTTTCAACAATTTAATAAGATTCAATCAATTAAAAAGTGGTGTTTCAATATAGATGGTTATGCTAAGGAAGTTAGATTTAGGTTAGAAGTAGCATATAAAAGATCCCGGGAAGGTAGGTATAAGCAAAAGCAGAGATTTAGCTTTAGTTAAAAATTAAGTAGGTCACAAATTATATTAACAATACAAACGGCCTTATCAAAAATATAGATTTAAGAAAACTTAGAACACCAATAAAGAACAAAAAGTTCATAAGAATAGACTTAAGATCTTTAACAATAATTAGTAATAAAATATAAGTAAGAGTAATAATACTTATTTTTAATACTTATAGTACTTATGCTTATAAAATCATTAAATTCTTGTAACACTTATATCATAAGACATAACTTTATACTTGAAATTTAGTTCAGTTCAATAAAATTACAGAAGAACATACATAAAAACACAATTAACTTTAATAAGTAGATATAAGATATATTCCATTTATTGTAAAAGAATTTCATACAATTCCAGTTGTAAGAACATTCTTCCGTAAATAAACCAACATAACATTTATAGCAAATAAAAATAATATCGAATTACGCAAGCTATTGCACAAAACTGTTACTTTGCTTATGTGTGTTTGTGTCACCAAAGGTTCTGTTCAACTGCTACACATTCTACTTTAGATAATAATGTATAGAAAGCATTAATTATGTATAAAATCGAAAAACTTGTAATCAATAAAGTCATTCTTTGCTTAACACTAGAGAGTTTGTTTCAATTTGGGAATAGTTATACCGTATATATAATTTCTGTATTTAAAGTTGATGCTATACTGCAGTTGTTTAAAAAAATAAAATATTGTTTGAAAAAACTTTCCTAGTCAATAAATGTCATGCCAAAAATAAGTTTAGGGTAAAGTTCAATACATTGTTAGCTATTGAATGCGATATGAGTTTTGCAGAATTCAAACTTTTAAAATTGGACAGCCTTAAAAAAATCAAAATTTTTTTACCATGCATGGATAGGGTTTGAATTATCCTGTAGAAATAAAAACTTATTTTTCAGTAATTATGTTTCCAATTTAATTAAAAATTGTACTTTATTTAAACATTTCTCCACTCCATACATACTCAATACACAAGTGGTCTAAAACACATTAATGGTCTGGGAAATTCGTAATAACTTTAACATTTTTTAACAGATTTTTTTTTCTTTTTACGTCTTGCTTGATATATAAATATGCTAGATTAAGTTTTTTTACATTTAGCTATAAAGTAAAGTATTTAATTACTAAAATTTTATAAAAAACTGTAAAAAGGATATATTTTCCCCATATAAACGCACCCTACAAACTTCAGGTCCGATGCGGCAAGGGTTAACGATATCTGATTTCACTAATATTTCATATATTTTTGCAACCCAATGAACGAATTTAGGGGGAGTTACGGTCAAAATTCAAAAGTCGATCAATTTTTGGTGCAGTCTAGTATATATTTATAAAACTGCGCTTGGTGAGATGTGCGTTAATGAGGATGAAAAAAGCGGAAATCCTATTAAATTTGTAATTCACTAACTACACAGAAAAAAGTTTGTGCATAAATATAAGAATTTACTTTCATTGATTTTAGCTCATAATATTTTAGAATAACGTCTTAAATATTAACAGTTTTTTACATTTTTTGAAATGAATCAAAAGTCAAGAAAACTTAAACAATTGTTTAAATTTTCATTTATATTTTCAATTTGTAAATGTATGTTTGAAATTTTCTTTACAGAATTTTTGATTTTTAATGCTTTTTAGGCACTTGTTGGGAAAAGAAGAAAACAGCAGATGGGTTTTTTATTATAATGATACATGTGCTATAGATTGGTTGCAAATTTACTCAAATTTCTAATCCTTACTTTTTAACATTTAAAGAGATTTATTGTTAATATTTTCATGTATAAGTAATTTTATTTTTCCAAAATTTGCAAAATTATCATTAAGTACAATTTAAAATAATATCTATGAATAAAATTTTATTTTTTACGAAAAATGTTTGGGAAAAAAGTCATGTTCGATTCATAATATTTATGAAAACAATTTTCAAATATATGAATTTTTTTCTCTGTGTAATAAACAAAGAAAAATCTACCAATATTTTACAAAAACATAAAAATTCGCTATTTCACAAAGACGATTTTAATAAAAACTGCTGCCAGTTGTTTATTAAAATCGAGAAAAACGTTCTTTTGCAAATGCGATTTTTTGTTAGAAAATCAAGATATTTATACTAATTTTCCAATATTCTTTGAAACAGCCACTATCTGTAACTTCTTAGTGCCATCCTCATTTACAAATTCATCTTATATGGGAAGTGGGCGGATGACACCCATTTTTTGTTTCCGAATTTACATCGATCTTTGAATTATTTGTATAAAAATTCGATTACGTACATGGTTTCGTTTAAGAGATATCGGTGGAAAGATATGAATTGCATTTACGATGGACACTAAGTTTTTCTAGTATATGGCACATAACTTTTTTGTTTACTAACCGAATCGATTTTCAATACCAAACAAACCTTATGTAAGAGAACTATATTAGCAAAATAAAAGAGAAAAATATTTGTTTTTATTATTATTTTTTTAAATATAGTAATGACTTATTCAAAATCAAAAAGAAAATTTGCCAGAATTGAATGCAAGATGTGCCCAAATCTGAAAAGGGAATTAAGCACACGAAAATATTAAATTTGTTTGTACAACATTCTGGCGGGTATTCCTTTTGTTAATAAATTACTAGAATAAATAAAAGAAATATTAACACGTTTTCCATTTTTATTACCTTTGTAGTTTTCCTGTTTTAAAGAATTAACAAAAAAAAAAATCAAAAAAATCCTTCTAAGGAACAAGGAATTTTTGTAAAATTTTGGAAAGTTTTCTTTTTGATTTTGAATAAGTCATTACTATATTAAAAAAAATAATAAAAACAAATACAAATTTTTCTCTTTGATTTTACTCTTATATTTCTCTCATATATGGTTTGTTTGGTATTGAAAATCGATTCAGTTAATAAACAAAAAAGTTATATGCCGTATACTAGAAAAACTTAGTGTCCGTCGTAAATCCAATTCATATCTTTTCGCTGATATCTCTTAAACGGAACCATGTTCGTCATCGAATTTTTATACAAATAGTTCAAAGATCGATGTAAGCTCAAAAACAAAAAATGGGTGTGATCCACTGAATTTTTAAATGAGGGTGGCACTAAAAAGTTACAAATGGTGGATATAAAGATTTGGCCAAGCGAATATAACATTCTTGTTTGTTTTACCTTAAAATATAACTCTTTTGGAAAATTAACATAAAAAACATTAATTTCTTTGGAAGCAAAAACCTTTCTCTGGTATTGGTAACGAGTTTGCCAATTTGGAAAACAAATAACACAAAAAAACCTAAAAGTAGACGTCTTCCAAAAGAGCGTTTTTCTCAACTGGAAGCTGTTCTCTTTTGATTATTTATTATTAGATTTCTATAACAAAGCAAACTTTAAAAACTTAAATATATTTTAACATATTTTCCGCCTTTTTTTCCTCAAAGAATATTGGAAAATTAGTATGAATATCTTGATTTTCTAACAAAAAATCGCATTTGCAAAAGAACGTTTTTCTCCATTTTAACAAAAAAAAAAGAAAAAAAAAATGGCAGCAGTTTTTGTTGAAATCGTTTTTGTGAAATAGTGAATTTTTATATTTTTGTAAAATATTGGTAGATTTTTCTTTGTTTATTAGTTAGTGAAGTACAAATTTATTAGGATTTCCGCTTTTTTCATCCTCATTAACGCATATCTCACCAAGCCCACATATAATAAAAACGTAATACAAAATAATTTTTTGCTCCAGATAAGCTTCAAGCACCATTATCTTTTAATAGAAATTAACTTCTTATTTATCTTTATAGTTTTTTCTATTTTCTTCTGCGTCTATTATGAATACAACTTCATTCTCCTTTTTACTCCTTGAGAATATTGTTTCAGAGTATTGGAAATTCGGTGATCTTCAAGATTGTGAAAAAGATGTGAGTATGTTTCATCTTTTTCACATTTTTAATTAATTGGTTTCACACATATGTTTTGTTTTTTGAGTAGATATTTTTTATATTTTCATAAATAAAATTTGCACAATTTGTATATTAATCGCTTTAGGAAGACATGATTACACATTTTGTGTAATTATAAATTTGAAATGTTTATTGTATTATAAACATGTTTATCAGCATTCAAAATGCTATATTTTGTGTTTAGTAACCAGCTTCTATAAACATATCGTGCTTAAATTTACGCATTATATGTAATCTTACATGAAATCTTACTAAATCTGTAGAACTAACTTTACATGCATTTTTTAGACTGTAATGTATGCCATAAGAAAACAAAAATTTTATTAACTATTTAAACTTTCTTTCACTTTGGACTCCAGTCACGACCACACATAAGCGTTGACGACAAACCTTGTGAACAAATATTGTGAAAAACGTCCTCTTTAAAGTTATATAACAATTGTATCGGGAAACGCATTTCTAATTTATTGCCATGGTCTCCATATAATTGCCCTTATATGAATTGTCGGGAGAAAATATTTGAAGAAAAAAGAAGAAATTTTAAATAATTGATCAAGTATTTCCCCAATGATTCGAACGCGAAATGAAATGATTAATAAAATCTCCTAAGAGTTTTTTGAAGTTAGTTCTAATTTAGAATTTATGGACTGTTAAACTTCGGACATTTTGGAGCACTTTTTTTATTATGTGCGAAAATAAAAAAACATTTAAATATGTCAGTTTCAATGAATTTATGGATACTAATTGCTTTATAGAATGCAACGCTTCTCTTAGATATTATGTAAGATCTTTAGTAAATGCCCCCTGCTTTTACAGCCACTTTTTATAAAAATGCATTAGTGAGTAGTTACATTATTCAACTGACTTAACTGATAATTTAGATTATAAAATTTAATCTGTATGGATACCACGCCTCTTTTTCGCCCATTATTACTATTTCTGCGAACTTTTTTTACCAATATCATCAAGATTTTAATGAAATTTTTTTACTAAGAAGCAAAAGATATACATGTGCGCCAAGTTTCATTTTAATCGGTTCAGTAGTGTAAACATAATATCAAGTCAAATAAAGTAATCAATATCATGACAAAAATAGCTTAAAAAGTATGTGGTATCCAGTAAAAATCTAGTATAGTAATGATAGTACTCTTTAAAACAACAAAACAGAATAAAATTTGAGTTAAATGTTTTTTATTTCCAAACATAATGAAAAAAGGGCTCCAAAAAATTCGAACTTCAAGAGGCCATAAAATCGAAATTCGAACTAACTTTAAGCTTTTTAGACTACTGGTACGCTTTAATTTTGCGTTGGAATTATTGTATAATCACAATTTTATAAAATATTACACAAAAAACAATTAGTACGCCAATTTATTGGACTTTTTTTTAAATTAAAATTTATTTATCTTTAATTTACATAACAAAGCTCAACGTGAGATATCTCTGCCAGTATTTGGAAGTGAGTTTTTTGATTCATCTATTAAAAAGTGTCTTTTTAGATATTCAAATGCAGAAAATGCAAAAAAATTTTAATTGGTCGACTGTTTACATTCCATAACATACAAAAAAGAACAAGTATATCTTTTAGAAGTGAACAGTGTTATTGTTTAATATAAAATAAATATAATGCAAAAATAAAAGTTAGTTTTTAATTACTGATTTTTTTTTTAATATTTCACATTTTATTTTAAGTAATAGAGAGTTTAGTAATAATCATTAATGTATATATAAATATAAGGTGATCATTCAGCAAAATTATAATTAAAAATATGTAAAGGGTGGTCCGAATTGCTTCTTTGTCACATTTGGTTTTCAGTTAAATTCAAAATGTTTGTTCAATATTTGTAAGTGTCTGAATTTTGGAAATTTATTTGGAGCATAAAATGTCTTTAAACGACTGAACGCCAGAAATAGTTAAAGCACTTGACAATGTATACCATCATACAATTTTAGTTAGTTCTGGGTATATTAATTGGTACAAATTGAGGGTGATATCTCTAAATTGCGTCATTTAGAAATTATCCGTAACATGCCAGCAAATAAACAACCGAAAGGATACTAGTTTTTTAAGTAATTAAAATAAAAAAAAAATGATGTCAAAATATATCTTGTGACTTGAATTGCTCTAAATAACACAAAAACTTGGGCTATTGTACTTAGAATAATTTCTGTGCACCAGGTTTTACAATAATTTATAATTTATTGATCAATTATGTTCAATATTTAGAAGATATTCAGATGATCATTTATTGGTATACAATTTTATACAGTTTTTAAGATAGTTTACTCTTATTTGCATTATAGTGATCTCGTGATTATGTTTTAGTTCAATTTTGTGCAAAAATATTTTGTAACTCTTAATTTCCTTACAATATCGTTGAAAAAATATAAGAAATTCTACATAAATTCTATAAACTTGTGTAATCAATTAGTCGAATATACAATTAGTTATAACGAACTACATTTTCCATTTAATTGTAAACTTTATTGCAGATTTAAAATATATAATTTTTTCTCCCAAATGTACACGTAAAAATTTTAATTGCTTCGATTTTAAATTAAACCATAATTTTTATCCAAAATGCCCAAACATTTTTTTCTCCCTTCCGTCTGTTTTTGTGATAACTTAATAAATACGACTCCCACCAGTATAATATTTTATGTACATATTATTTGGACTTATATCAGTTAGGTTGTGAAAGAATTATGAATATATACTTATTAGATTCTTATTCCACTTTAAAAATGACAAAAAGAATTTCGGACCACCCTTTGCTAGTAATATTCCATCTGGATTTAATACATTTTTATTATACAAAAGTGATTATATTTAGATGCTTTCTAGATGTAATTTTTTACACCTCCAAATGATACTATTTCTACACCCAAAGAAATCACTTATTAGTGTCACCTAAAAAGTATTAGGACAGAGTCTCTTCTTCGATAAGAAAATGATATCATATTTGATTGTTAAGCACTATTTGAAGTTACGTTTGAGGCTAAATTTCGATAGAAAATGGATACAGCTAATAAAAGCTACTACAATTTTTAAATATTTGTATTTTATGTGGTTTTAATACAGATTTTGTTGTTGTTGTGTTCCTTTTATATGGTATTTCTTAGGTAGGCAATCTATACAGCACATGATATAAAAGAATTTTTCTTATTCGTTTTTTCCTTTGAACAATTATTGTAAATAAATAAAATATCCCTTAACGTAATGTATGGATTTGGAAAACTAAGCTATAAAAAACGACTACTGCAAAAACAGGTAATATTAAACATTCACTAATTGCTTCAAGAGAATATGCGGTTTAAGTTATACAAAATTGCTATCTTAAAGATATGTATATTTCATAAACTTATGTAATGATTTATAAAAATTTTTATTTTTTAATTGAGCATTTATAAATACAAATTTTGTTTTTATAAGACAAATCTAACTTTGCTATTTTTGTTTTACAATGGTATTTTTAAATACCAAAATTTAGACAGATATCTTTTAACACTAATATTATTATTTCTGTTAGTAGCGCGCTTGAAAAAATATTTTATTTTATTATTGCATTTGCCTATATATTGTGCTATATTTATTTTATTTAATGAAAATTGGTATGGATTTTAGTTCAAATGAAAATTTGTTTTTTATTTAAAAAATATCTTTCATGAAGATCTGTTTCCGAACCCTCTTCAAGTTCACTAATGGTTTTGATTTTAAAATCTAAAAATAATTAAATATGCAGTAAAAAGTGTGCATTTCCAAATCGATGTTGAAAAGTATATGTATATAAAATACATACAGTCAAGAAATTGTTTTTGAAATGAAAAAAAAAAAAAAATATTAATTCAACTTTATTTTGCAAAATTCGCAAATGTTTTATAATATTGCAAATTTTTTATTACATCTTGTTTTATGTATATTTTTTTAACGGGGTTTACCAGAAAAGAAGTCATTATGTTTGTACATAACAAAACATAACATACAGCAAAAACTACACATACCCTTTAGTCTACTTGCCAAAAAAATGTTTTTATATATGCGTTTTTGTTGCTATTTGAAACAAATCTATGAAGTTTTGAATGTATTTATAGTCTTCCATGCTTCAGTGCAATGCTTATAATCACGTAATACAATAGTTTTCGTGCTAGTCTATAATATATATCACCATTTATTTCCAAATTATGTATTAAGTATGTCAAGTGAAAGAACTGCAAAGGATAATCCCTTTTGGGTATTATTGTAACCCCCAACTCAGAAAAAGTGTGAAAGAAGTTGCGTTAATGTATTTTATTAAGGCAAATACTTAATAAACTGCTCCAAAAATGACGAAATTTTAGAGCTTAAAGCTAGCAGTAGGCGTATGTATAAAATATTCGGCGATGTTGAACTTAGAAAAATAAAAGAAACTTTGCAAATGTTCACCAGGGCTCTTGTTAAAGGACTGCAGATAGAGTATGCCATTTTTATCATTCAAGAAACAATAAGAAAAACATTGAACTAATACAAATACAGGTTGAAAGCTACGAAGAAAGAAACATGCAACAATATTTGAAGGCTTTAAAAGTTCGTTTAATAAAAAGTGGTATTAAATCTGAGCTTATGAAGGACATCAAACCAAAATTCAAGTTATGTTGAAACAATGACTCCAAGCACATAGGAACAAAGGGTGATAATCCGGAAGTTGTTTAATTGCAAAAAGTATAGAATATCCAAGCAAAGAGTCCAAACTTGAATCCCACATAAAAGTTGTGCCCATATATGAAGAAGAAAGTGGCTGAGAGGTATTACAAGACCATAATTAATTAAAAAATGTAAAATTGGTGGAATATCTAAAATTCCAATTTACTATGACATTAATTTATTAATTTATTTGATGAAAAAGGTTCCCAAAGCAGTTATACATGCCAGCTGTTGCCATATTAAATTTTAAATCCCGCAGTTGTGATTTTCTTTAGCCGTTTTATAAATGTAAAATAAATTTCTTGACACGAAAATTTTTTTGTTCGTTTATTTTTTCTCTCTTTTTAATAGTTAAAATCTTTATATATTATTGTTCTTTGTCTTGTATATAAATAAATATATTAGATAACATATTCGTATTAATAATATTACATTAGATGAAAATTATAACATTTTTAAAGCCAAACTATGGGAAAAATCATGTTTTCTTTGAATGTAAAAACAATTCTTGACATACTGTATGTATTTATTGAATGAGTTTATTTAAAATACAAGAAAAACATAATTAAACATTTCTGGTTTACCTGCTAACACTATTAGATGCAAATGTTACTTTATAGAAAAAATAGAAGAAATAAACAATGTATAAAATTCGCGAAAATTTTAATGAATCAAAATACTTTTATGGAAAGAAGCATATAACGATGCTAGATAATAAAATGCAACAAAAAAATAATATTAAAATAAAAAATATTAATTCTTATTTTTTCTCTGGATTTTCCATTTGATAATAACACAGGTCAACACTAAAAAAGTATCATTATAATCACCAGGAACATTTTTAACCCATTGACGACCAAAGGAAATATCCTTTTCTGAGGAGTTTTTAGGTTGTATAATTTTTTTTAGGTAATAGGTAGAGGAAATAAGAATAAGATAAGAAAGGGTGCTACAAAAATGTAGTATAGTATAAGTCTCCAACTTGCCATACATAGCCTCTAGAAGCCTTTAAAGTTCTAAAAGTCAAGAATTTCTCAATTAAACCTCAAAAAACCATGGAAAAATAAAGTGTATGGAGTGGTTGAAGAGAGGAAATTTGTATTTGATATAACTAAAAATGGTACAATTATTAAAATATTTTTAAATATTTTTCTATAGTTGTAAAAAGTTTTTTATCAATCTAATTTCATGTATTTTGACGTAAAATGCATGGTAAGGCAGCATTACCATTGAGAATTTTTAAAAAATAAAAAAGGGAAAAAAGGATTTCAAAAACAAATCGCCAAAAAAGGGAATTTTTTGAAAACAAGAGGCCAGTTGCTTCAATAGCTAAAAAACTCATTAAATTTTTTTTAAATCCTGTCGAACAAATTTAGTACTGAAATCATGGATTCACAAGTGTTGGCCTAAAGAAATAGCACAACAGCACAACATAAACATTTTGAATACAACACATTTAAGCAAAATGACGTCTTATGCAGCCCTTTAGTATGTGAATCCTTACACCGATTTTTCTCAAACTTTAGTAGTTTCTTAACTTTTTCAAATTTTCCATAAGTTTAGAATAATTCTTTTATTTTTGTATGGGAACATACATATTTTTAAAATTTTGAGTTTTTAGCAATTTTTGTCTTCTATGATTATTCTGTGAAAATTTTCCCCCTCCAACTTCTCTTTGCCATGTTTATGGTATGGTATGGTTAAAAGGGAAATTTTAAATCTCTTCAATTTTAAAAACTCCCAGGGAGTAAATGAGGGACCTATTACGCCATAGAATAATTTTCAAAAGATTATATGCAGGCAGTATCCATTCATGTTTTTCTGGGGATTTAACCATAAGCTCAATTTATTGTCAACCACGATATTCAACGACCAAAGAAAACTTTGAAGAATTCTTAGCACACTAGGATATCGTTTTTTGGCATGTATCGAATTCAATACCAAATACACTTACTGGTGTTCAAGATTGATAAATCCCAGAGTTAGATATCTTTATCTAGTACCTTATAAATTTCATATATTTTAACTTCTGATCATTCTCCTATAATACGACGGGTTATGTTATGTTAAAACTGACACTGAAGTCATAAAATATGAAGTCTTATGTTCTAAAAAAAATTGAATATGAAGGATATTTCTGTTTGCTAAAGTTAATTAAAAAATCCACTTTGTCAAAAAGCTTAATTTTGAAATAAAAAATTTGCATGCGATTATTTTCTATGTCTTATGTTTGAAAAACTATATTATTTAACTTTAATTAACCTTTGGAAATGAGGTACCATATGTGGAACGCAGTTACCTCCAGAACGATTTTTGTGAAGGTAAAATGGTTCTTTTCCTATATAATATAATTTAACATATACTGAACAAATTCGGTCTATGTTGTTGGATAACGATAACGATCTATGCGTAAGAGACCGAAACAAAAGATTAGTATTACTCAGTCAATGTTTGTCCAACCCCAAAAAAGTTGCACATGGTCGAAGCATTTAAAATCAAATGGCCGAAGCATTTAAAATCAAAGTACTGTCAGTTCTGAACGTTACGCAATCATTTGTTAGCCAATAGCCTTTCAAAAAGTAAGAAAAATTAACCCAAGTCATTTTCTGCTACGATAATTCTTGTTTTTACACATTACATATTGAGTAATTTTTCAGTGTTTATTTTTTTCAAAATCATTGAACTAAACATTTCTACGTTGTTTAAGAACTAACTTTTTCATTTTATTATGAATAGGAACATAAAAATAAGAACAATAAATAAATTAAAAGAAAATATATTTAATTTATTAAGGCTATTCATAACTATTGGGACTAAAAAGAGGGTTTTGTGACATTAACTTAACCGTAAGCTTTTATAACAAGATATTAGTATCGTTGAAGAAAGATTTCAGCTTCTTAAAAATTTTAAAAAAGCTATAAGTTACATTTGAAAAATCTAAATAAAAAGTAAAAATATACTAAAATTTTTTTAAATTATAACTTGTATCATTGCAAAATGCGCAGTTTTCAATAAGCCGATTTAGCGGTGTCCGTCAGTCCGTCCGTCTAACTATTGTTAATGTAAACGTTCTGTTTAAACTATAGTTTACAATTTGAAATGACATTTGACACATAACTTCCTTCCCAAAGAGGACTCAAGAGAATTTCGAAATCGTGATAAAAATATTTTCCCTATGTACGTTTTTACTGTTTCTATTAAAGTGAAAGTTATGATATTTAATTTTTTGATTATCGGCCCAAATTAGCGTCTACATTAGGCTCCCCATTGAAAATCGTTTTTGAAAAATCATATGTGTATATATTTTATATAGATGCTGATTATAAAAATTTGAATGATCATTTACATGATATTAGTGTTTTTTTGGTTGTTTATAACATTGCACAGTGGGGCAGAATCGAAATTTTTTGGAAATAAATCTGTAACTTCTGATCGGCCGGTTGGATTTTCATGAAATTTTGTATCGGCGTAGCAGAGGAGCGTACAATGTTATGTTTGGAAGGGGGCACAACAATCCCCCCCAGCGGCGGAGCTAAGGGGTCTCAAAGTTAGGTACCTCTGACATAAAAAATTTTTAATCACTTGCAAAATTTTTGTTTCTCGTTCGATTTCAAATATTTTTATATATTGTTATGTTATATATAAAAAACATGCATACATGTCCTATTTATCTTTTATAGTTTTCGAGTTATTTGCGTTTGAATTTTTAAGCACCATAATTTTGCATGTTCTTAGTCCAGTTTTTTTTCATATATATCCTAGTATTTCCGACCGATTTTATTAGTTAAGCTTATTTTGGAATACATACTTTTAAAATTTCTTTCGCTACTTAGAAATAAACCAAACAAAAGACCCAAATTTTTTAGTTGTAATAACATATTTGTTTATAAAGATATCTTAATGAAATTTGCAGAAAATGTGGATCTTATTGGTATAAATAAAAGCGCGTTAACCAAATTTCAATCAAGGGTAGGGTTTTCCTGAATTCCCAAATAAACTAATCAAAATTCCCAAAAATGGGATTTTTTACTTTTTTGGCTATAGAATCCACATTTTTCCGAAGCCCCATAGATTTTGATTTAAAACTTTTAACAACATATTTAAGATTCTTAAAATATATTCCGCTTGTCGATTCGTGCTTTGGGATTTGAGAAAATATGGTCTAAAATCAAAACTTTCATATAAAATGGGTTGAATTCGGGAGGGTATGTACCATGACCAATTGAGTTATTAGGCTTGTTTTTTATTTTAAAGTCATCTCTGTGAAGTTACCTTTCAGAAAAGTGAAAAATTATTATATGTTGCTAAAGAAAATTTTATTTTAGATAAAAAAGAGTGTAGACACTTTTTCGGCTAAAAAAACACAAAACGTCGTCTTTTTTGCAATCTTAAAATTCAAAACCGTTTATTTTTGGACTCGGTAAAGATATCGACTTCAAATTTTTTTTCTTCAATGGATAATTTTGTTCTTTAACTAGTTAAGATAAAAACTAATAAAATCGGTCGGAAATACTAGGATATATATGAAAAAAACTGGACCAAAAACATGCAAAATTATGGTGCTTAAAAATTCAAACGCAAATAACTCGAAAACTATAAGAGATAAATAGGACATGTAAGCATGTTTTTTATAGGTCTTATCAGGGCCTACAACAATATATAAAAATATTTGAAATCAGACGAGAAACAAAAATTTTGCAAGCGATTAAAATTTTTTTATGTCAGAGGTACCCAACTTTGAGCCCCCTTTATTTCCAAAAAAATTCGATTCTGCCCCACTGTGCATTGTTAAATAGTCTAAAATTAAAATCCAATGTCGAACAAATAACTTTCTACATAAATTTTATTAAAAATTATATATTTTTTCTGAAACTAAGTTAGAAAATTAAAAATAATGTTCATCAGAGCAGGCCAGTGCAGAACAATCCAGGAGTTTTTTCGGTGTCAATTAGCCAACTTTTAGACAGTAAAGTTCATTCGTGCATGTTTGTGTACTTTTTTTCTTCACCCAATTTTGAACATTTTGTGAACGATTGTTAAGCAAACTAAAACTTTACCTACTCTTTGTAAGCGTGGAAGTGGCGATTGACACTTAAGCTGGCAGGAGTCGTAAAGAAATTTTAATAACTAATTGTTATCAATAAAATGATTCTGCGTGCACAAAAGTGCAACGTATCTGTGGAGGTGATTGAGTATGAAAAAAGTGACATCTCGCATTCGTGGATGTGGCTGTATACTTCCTCATAGGACATGTTTATGTTAACGTGACTAGTCACGTAGTTAATAAAGTAACTAGTAAAGTAACTTATGTAGTCAGTTAAGTAACTAGGCATATGAAACTGCTGGGAATTTTATTATATTTTTAGTCCATTGAATACTGGCTATCACAGGCATATGAATTTGTATTCTCCAACCCATGCCTTGTATAATTTATACATCTTGAAACTTAAAATTTACATAATATTTTTAGTTAAAAAATTATTAATTTTAAAATGAATATTTATCAATGGCTAATTAGTAAACAGACATTAAAAATATTTGATTCTGTACTTTAAGATAATTTATGATATAAGGGAAAATGTACTAAAAATTTTACCATATTTATAATTTCTGTATTTAAAGTTGATGCTATATGCCAGTTGGAGGCGCTTACCTAGTTCAAGAAATAGCATGCCAAAGATATAACTCTTGGGTAAAGTTCAGCACATTGTTGGCTATTGAATGCGATATTAATTTTGCAAAATTCGAAATTTTGAAATAGGTTTTTTCTGAAAAACCGCCTATGTTATTAGCACAAACATTGAATTGTTTAATCATGTAACATACAAGGCTACTCTAATATCCAATAACTTCAAAATAAATTGCTTGGCCAACTTGTTTCGACACATTAAAAATCGGTTATTGTAATATAAATACATATTTTGGAGATGCTTCAATCAAAGTGAAAAAATGGCTTAACATTTGGTTGAAACTTATCTGAAAAGATATTATTAGTCATAAATACTGCTCTAGAAATCTTTAGAAATAAATATTCTCGTTTTAAGATATTTATTTTAAGATATTGTATTGAAACGACTATTATTTTGTCGTCGTACATTTTTCAGAAGTGCTATATTTAAAGAATTTATGACCGTTAACCACTATTCCGGGAAGATATTCGTAAGGAGGCAAGGCGAAAAATTGGACCAATCCTAACCAAATTCAAAAGGCTTCGTTCTTGTACAAAAATAATTATTCTTGTCAAATTTCATCAAAATATCTTCAAAATTGTGACCGGTATTTTGTTCACAAGGTTTACATGGAAAGCCAGCCAGACGGACATCGTTAAATCAACTCAGAAAGTGATTCTAAGTCGGTTGAAATGCTTGATTTTTCGTGCGCACTCAATATAACGATTTATTTTAACTGTCATTTTTACTGCATTTAGCAAGTTGTATGAATCTTCTATTTTTAGTCAGCTAATTTTTATTATTTTTTCCGGACACTTTTTCTGAGTTAAATTACGTAAAAAGTTCAATAAAATGCCGTTTTAAAAGAACAAGTTTCGAATAAAACCGAAAATTAAAAAAAACTGAACCCGACTATATTTGTAAAAAGCCCGAAGCCGTTTACGTTTAGTTTTGTTTAATGCGTTGTTTGAGTAGATTGTACTTTCCTAAGTTAATTTTATTATTAATTTATAGTATAATATATATAAATTAACTAAAATTTTAATTTTTTTTTAGGAAGGCAAAAACTTTTTAAGAAATTAACAATTTTCTGTCAACAATATTTTGTCAAAAGTCGACAGATGTGATTTTTAATTCCGAATTATTTTATATTTTAAGTTTTTTAACTTAAAATATAACTACAACAATTAAAATATAAAATTGTTATTTTATATAGAATCAAAAATATTTTATTAAATTATTTTATTATTTTCCTCAGAAGGTTTACTGGCAGTTCTTTTTCAGAAGACCTGCTGGCATACATATTTTACATATTATAGTATTCATGTTACTCGACTTTTTCATTATTCGATTAATCAAATAACTCGAAAATGCAGTTTTTAAATTACCCGAATAATCGAGTAAATTTTTAAATTGCCCTAGTTGTTAGAGTAAGTGATACCTTAAAATTTTACTCGCTTTTTCAATGCCCATTAAAAATAAAAGAAGTATTCTGTGTTGTCTTAGTGTTTTATTAAAAAAGACAATAAAAAAAAAAACAATTTAAAATATCAAAAATATGCTTACATTAATTAAGAATACTTAATTTACAAAGCAGACTTAAGTAACCCTTTTGAAATAGTCTTGTTTGTGTACATTTTTCCCCTTTGTTTTCATAAAGCCATTGTTTTTTTATATTTAGTAAATTCTTTGATAGTTAAATAAATAGGCCTGAAAAATCTGATAAAGGCACATTAATGAATTCCCACAAAATTCTGAATTATTTTATATAAAGCAACGGTTCTTAACATAATGTATAAGTTTACTTGTTGAACTCAATTTTAAGTCCAAATCATTCTATATCACAGGTTTCATTGAAGTTATCATCACTATATTCTCTATACCAGGCTGAGAATCCATTGGTATATCAGCTCCATATTTAAACATATAGTGTGCGTTCGAATAAAATGTAACACATATTTTTGTTTATAACTTTGTCTGCTAATAACCAACACTATGTTTTTCCAAATCAAGTTGAAAATTCTCCAATTTGTTTAGAAATACAATTAAAAAAAATTGTTTTAGATTCTAAGCATTTTATAAAAATTGTATAACAGTTATTTTCAAGCAACATTTTTTTAATTAAAATTAAAACATCTTTAAAACTAGTTAAGAAAGGAAATCTTTAAAATATTTTTTCTGGAATTATTCGATTAATCGGCATAAATTACTCTAATAAATTTTTACCCGAAATTCTTGATTTTCATTTCAATTAAGATGTATCAAGTACCTTTTCTACATGCTTTTACTCCCCAAGACTCCAAATTTCTAAAAATGTTGGGGCGAGAGATATCTACAGTATCTATAGGACATTCCGTCAGCATTAACAACAATGAAATTTTGAAATTGTTTGAAAAAGTTTAGAAAGTACAATTAATAATACGATAATAATACCAACGATATGTTTGATATATTTGTGATAAGGAAGGAATACTATTTAAAATTGATTTTTATGTCTTTTGCTTTAGGGGGTTCATAGGGTACGAATGAAGTACCAGTTTATTACATCCTAAACGTTCCACAGTGGGGCAGAATCGAAATTTTTTGGAAATAAATCTGTAACTTCTGATCGGCTGGTTGGATTTTCATGAAATTGGAAGGGGGGCACAACAATCCCCCAGGGGCGGAGCTAAGGGGGCTCAAATTTAGGTACCTCTGACATAAAAAATTTTTAATCGCTTGCCAAATTTTTGTTTCTCGTCCGATTTCAAATATTTTTATATATTGTTGTAAGCCCTGATAAGACCTATAAAAAATATGCTTACATGTCCTATTTATCTCTTATAGTTTTCGAGTTATTTGCGTTTGAATTTTTAAGCACCATAATTTTGCATGTTCTTGGTCCAGTTTTTTTCATATATATCTTAGTATTTCCGACCGATGTTATTAGTTTTTTTCTTAACTAGTTAAAGAGCAAAATTATCTATTGAATTGAAGTCGATATCTTTACTGAGTCCAAAAATAAACGATTTTGAATTTGAAAATTGCAAAAAAGACGACTTTTTGTGTTTTTTTTAGCCGAAAAAGCATCTACACTCTTTTTTATCTAAAATAAAATTTTCTTTATCAACATATAATAATTTTGCACTTTTCTGAAAGGTAACTTAACAGAGATGACTCAATTGCTCATGGTACATACCCTCCCGAATTCGACCCATTTTATATGAAAGTTTTGATTTTAGACCATATTTTCTCAAATCCCAAAGCACGAATCGACAAGCGGAATATATTTAAGAATCTTCAATATGTTGTTAAAAG
Organism: Protocalliphora azurea; assembly: GCA_932274085.1. Classification (NCBI taxonomy): domain Eukaryota; kingdom Metazoa; phylum Arthropoda; class Insecta; order Diptera; family Calliphoridae; genus Protocalliphora; species Protocalliphora azurea. The sequence continues at coordinate 86,549,871 of OW026519.1, read as the reverse complement.
TTTTAAATCAAAATCTGCGGGACTTCGGAAAAATGTGAATTCTATAGCCAAAAATTTAAAAAATCCCATTTTTGAGAATTTTGATTAGTTTATTTGGGAATTCAGGAAAACCCTATCCTTATTGAAATTTGGTTAACGTGCTTTTATTTATATTAATAAGATCCACATTTCCTGCAAATTTCATTAAGATATCTTTATAAACAAATATGTTATTACAATTAAAAAATTTGTATTTTCTCCAAAAACCCCAAATTGGGCCTTTTGTTTGGTTTATTTCTAAGTAGCGAAAGAAATTTTAAAAATATGTATTCCAAATTAAGCTTATCCTTTAGCATATATAATTTCCGATCCTCTGCAAAAAGATTCAAGTCAACATCATGCCTCATTTCAGAAATATGCACCTTTAAACTTTTATATTTCCAATTTATTGTATATATGACTATATTTTTACAAACTTCCAACTTTTGCCTTTAGCTTTGCTGAATAATTACTTAGAAAATCATGAATATTTCTGTATACTTTTACTAATATCTATACACAAAATATTTTTATAAAAATAATTAATAAATATTTTTTATTTTTAATAGGGTTGCCACATTTTCCAAATTCAAGTAAACCTTTATCCTTTTCTAAGCATTCATATATTTCTATTAATGAATTAAAAAAAACAAAACAAACAAAAAATGTCTATTTTAACTTAATCAGTATTATTATGTTTGGTATTTATCATCTTCCTTAATAAATATTATATTTCTAATACGATTGTTTAATACTTATTTACATTAAATTTATGTAGACAATTTTTCTAATATTTTAAACTTATACCACTTATTTTCTATAAAATAATCTGTTGTATCAGTATACATATCTAAAAGATAATAAAGGTCTTTCAAATCTTCAGTATTTTGAGTTGATAAAGGCTCATAATAAATCGAACGTTTTCTCATTGATGATAGTACAGGGTCTGATGATAACAATAGGCTATTAAAAATATCCTCGTTTTGTGACGTTCTGGAGCATTTCCTGGAGCTGAATAATTGAACGCGCTTAAAATCTCTGTTTCTTGCTTCTTGAGCCTCTTCTGTAAGCTTTCCAAGTGGAAGAATATTTCGTTCAATTATAATTTCGGCATGGCACAATACTTTATGTACTGTTGGTGTCATTTCTTTCCATGGATATAGTGAAACAAGTAGTTTAGATATTTCTGTTGCATATTCTCCAAATCGAGCAGAGTTAATTTTGTGCTTACAATTAATTGCTATTAATAGTATGTTAGTCCTTTGAAAGAGGCTGTAAATCATTTATTTCATCTTTAATATATTCCACTAAATCCTTTGTTGTTGTCTTCGACTGCCTTGTGTATTCGAACCAAATAGGTCTGCAAAAATGTTTTGATCCTGGAGTGGTGTTAAGTCATATATCTTCAAATGTGTTTTTACACTTTGATGAAGATTGCTTTAAGGAATAAGATTGCATTCTTAATGGCACCAAAGATGCTATAAATACGCTTTTATAATGCGCCATTTTCTTACTTCCACTAGCATGCTTGTATTCAGGAACTGATTCCAACTGATCTGCAGAAAAATCTGCAACTATCCTGGTAGCTGTATTCTCAAGCAAAGAAGATAGCTCTACACATGCTTCCTTTTCGGTAACCGAAATAGATGGTGAAATAGTTTGTTTTTTTTTTTCTTGAATATCCTTGTATGATGGTAGAATTGAATGTCACTTTTCAAGCAGAGCTTTTCTTAAAATTTTATATTTGTTTCGGCTGAGGTCCAGTTCAAGCATTAAAGCAATTAATTCTTCCCCTTTAAAATTGGATTGTGATGTTGGAGTAGGTACACTTTCGTTTAAGAGGTTTTGGTGATGCAGTTGGCAGTATTTCAGCAGTATTAATTGCTTATGAGCCAGTCTTTTCTTCTTAGATCTTGTACTTAAATCATCATATGTCTTGCAGGGTACTCCGGTTGATATTTTGCACGCCGATATTTCTATATCAGTATCCATCCAATCGGAATGTTTACTTTGTAATCTGTCAGTAATCTGATTAAAGGACTTCATTTTTACGTCATACAACTTTAAAAATCACTCTATCTGAGATTTACCAATGACGTCAACTTATGCATGATATGTAGTTTTTATGAATTCTACTATAGCATCCAAACGATTAATATCATTTTTAGATAAACTCCACAGAACACAACACAATTGTTCATGTTTCAATGTAATCACCATGGTAATCAAATTCGTTATGATGTTGATAAGGATTAGCTGCGCATTTATATATATCTATTAGATATATCGCACAGGTATATATATTTAAAGGTATTCTGTGAATTTTCTTTAGGTAAAATATCTGAAAGAGTCAATTTGGAAGAGTACCTATACCGAATTCCTTGATATTATATGTTGCTGTTAGGTATCACCGGAAAGGATATTACCTGTGCATTGTCACTAGCTCATAAAAATATAGATTTTGAACCATCAGTAATAGATAAATGCTGCAGCTAGGTATCACCGGAAAGTATACCTATACATTGCCACTAGATCATAAATATATACATTTTTAACCATCAACAATAGATAAATACATTTGTTAAATTTAAGTAAACACCATAAATGTAAACTAATAAAACACTTATTGATTAAGTTAAAATAGACATTTTTGTATGTTTTGTTATTTTAAATTCATTAATAGAAATATATGAATGCTTAGAAAAGGATAAAGATTTACTTAAATTTGGAAAATGTGGCAACCCTATTAAAAATAAAAAATATTTATTAATTATTTTTATAAAAATATTTTTTGTATAGATATTAGTAAAAGTATACAGAAATATTCATAATTTTCTAAGTGATTATTCACGCAAAGCTAAAGGCAAAAGTTGCAAGTTTGTAAAAATATAGTCATATATACAATAAATTGGAAATATAAAAGTTTAAAGGCGCATATTTCTGAAATGAGGCAAGATATTGACTTGAATCCTTTTGCAAAAGATCGGAAATTATATATGCTAAAGGATAAGCTTATAATTTTTAAAACAAAATGCCCAATTTGGGGATTTTGGAGAAAATACAAATTTTTTAATTGTAATAAATTTCAATCAGGGGTAGGGTTTTCCTGAATTCCCAAATAAACTAATCAAAATTCCCAAAAATGGGATTTTTTCATTTTTGGCTATAGAATCCACATTTTTCCGAAGTACCGTAGATTTTGATTTAAAACTTTTAACAACATATTGAAGATTCTTAAAATATATTCCGCTTGGGATTTGAGAAAATATGGTCTAAAATTAAAACTTTCATATAAAATGGGTCGAATTCGGGAGGGTATTTACCTTGAGCAATTGAGTTATTGGGCTTGTTTTTTTATCTTAGAGCCATCTCTGTGAAGTTACCTTTCAGAAAAGTGCAAAATTATTATATGTTGCTAAAGAAAATTTTATTTTAGATAAAAAAGAGTGTAGATACTTTTTCGGCTAAAAAAGCACAAAAAGTCGTCTTTTTTGCAATTTTCAAATTCAAAATCGGTAAATATATCGACCTCAAATTTTTTTTTATTCAATAGATAATTTTGTTCTTTAACTAGTTCAGAAAAAAACTAATAAAATCGGTCGGAAATACTAGAATATATATGAAAAAACTGGACCAAGAACATGCAAAATTATGGTGCTTAAAAATTCAAACGCAAATAACTCGAAAACTATAAGAGATAAATAGGACATGCAAGCATGTTTTTTATAGGTCTTATCAGGGCTTACAACAATATATAAAAATATTTGAAATCGGACGAGAAACAAAAATTTGGCAAGCGATTAAAAATTTTTTATGTCAGAGGTACCTAACTTTGAGCCCCCTTAGCTCTGCCGCTGGGGGGGATTGTTGTGCCCCCTTCCAAACATACCGGCCGATCAGAAGTTACAGATTTATTTCCAAAAAATTTCGATTCTGCCCCACTCCAATTGGGCCTTTCGTTTGGTTTATCTCTAAATAGCGAAAGTTTTCCAAATTAAGCTTATCCTTTAGTATATATAATTTCCGATCTTTTGCAAAAAGATTTAAGTCAATATCATGACTCATTTCAGAAATATGCGCCTTTAAACTTTTATATTTCCAATTTATTGTATATATGACTATATTTTTACAAACTTGCAACTTTTCCCTTTAGCTTTGGGTGAATAATTACTTAGAAAATTATGAATATTTCTGTATACTTTTAATAATATCTATACACAAAATATTTTTATAAAAATAATTAATAAATATTTTTTCTTTTTAATAGGGTTGCCACATTTCCCAAATTTAAGTAATTCTTTATCCTTTTCTAAGCATTCATATATTTCTATTAATGAATTTAAAATAACAAAACATAAAATGTCTATTTTAACTTAATCAAAAAGTATTTTATTAATTTACATTTATGGTGTTTACCTAAATTTAACAAATGTATTTATCTATTGGTGATGGTGAAAAATTTATATATTTATGATCTAGTGGCAGTGTACAGGTATCCTTGACCTTTGTGACACTAAATCCCAGTAGTATGCAAATGGGAAGGCAATAGTTGTTTTTGTTTTTAATGCGGAGTAATTTTTGAAGAGCAATTTTAAAGAGGAATTTGTTTGTATGAAATTGAAAACCAATGAATTTGTTTTTGTAATTTTTTCTTGTATATGCATTAAGAGGAGGAAAAATTGTTTTGCATTTTATGAAATTGAAAACAAATGTATTTATTTTGTATAATAATATGTATGTAATTATGTTAAAAGTACATACAAACAATTTAACAGGGAAAATTTGTTTTTATTTTTTTGCACTTTTAATTGTGATGAAATTAAAAACTAATGACTTGTATAAATAGCGCTTGAGTATTTTTGGTTTATTCATCTACATATTTTTATATGGTTATTTTTGTTTTTGTAAAGTTGAAAATAAACTTGAGAATTGTTTTGTTTATATGGGAAAAAATAACCTTATGTTGTGTTTTGACATTAAAGATAATACATTTTATTTTGTTAAGTATTAGAATATTCAAAATTGATCATGACCGCTCTCAATTAAGAGGGAGTATATTTTATTTACATAATTAGTATATAACTCAATCTTTCTATATGAAACCTCAATTAATATTTTTCTCTATTTGAAATATTAAGGAGAAATACTCAAAGTATTCAATTTACTTATTGAAATATAAAGGAGTATTTTCAAAATTAGTATAAAAAGAGGAATCACATCATATTTGTTACCATTACTTCAAAGTATATAATTTGTTAAATTTTTTTTCTGAATGGATTGTAGTGAAAGTAAATATGATTATTTTTCAGTCGTTTTTTACTTGAGTGATTTAATTGCTTATCCATATTTAATTGCAACAGAAATTTCTTTTGCTCTTTGAAGGAATTATGCAAGTACATGCGAGGTGAACTTAATGCTGAACGTGAACTCCAAGCAATACAGTATATTATAGGACTTGGAATAGAACGAGAAGAACTTCGAGATGAAATATTTATACAATGCATTCGGCAAACAACAAAAAACCCGAACTTGGAGTGGACAGATCGTTTGTGGCTATTATTGTGTTTAATAATTGTAGCTTTTCAGCCAAGCAAATTGCTATTCAGGTTTGTATACAAATAAGCCGGTCTACTTTAATATAAATTATTTTTCAATTCTTCTTTAAAAATATTAATTTAGCTTTTAATTACATTTTAAACACTTCTTTCAAAGTCAGTAACAGAATAATAGTTAACATAACAAATATTTTTCGAAATAATTTGATAGAATACTTGGTGTACATAATAAATATAATAATTCAAAATGGCGGATCCAATATGGCGGTAAAAAATTTAATATATTATTTTAAAAATAATAAGAAGTCAAACTCAACAAATTGTATATGACAGGCTTTGAATGGGCGTTTATATATTGCTAATGGGCATATGTTATATACCATCCCATAGTATAATAATCAGTAAATTGCATGAAACGATATCTACATTCTAAAATTACCAAAATCAAAAAAGAAAAAATATTAACTGCGAATAATAATGTGAACAAACAAATTTGAAGTAAAATACTTAATTTTTAACCAAATGTTCCCCACAAAATTTGAGGGAGAGAAACGAAACTCAGCATAAAGTTTCGTCTTGTTGTCTTATACATACACCTTCCGCTGCTAAGGCCAACATATAAACTTGATCCATCATGTTCAGTATAATCGTAATTTATTATTCAAATTTGTTTCATATTTGGGGTCACTTATATTTTCATTCGTTACGTTACAAATGTAATGACTTTTTACTGATCTTAAGACTATGTTTTTGTTAAAACTAATGCATACAAATATTTGCGCCTCCTAATTTCTAACCAATAACGGTGTATAAATATAAGAATTTATTTAAATTCCATGAATTTGTTTTAGTTTAGTATCCGGTTTATTTAAAAGGAAATAAACCACAATTTTTAAAAGGTAAATAACGTAACAATTGGTGTCAGAAGTGGGATTGCAAAATAATAAGCAGTCATGAAGTTTGAAGAGAGAATTGAATAAGTTGGAGTTACCTACAGCTGATAATAAAGCAGAATTACAAAAGAGGCAGAATTATAATAGAGGCGTGATATTGCCATCGGAGCTTACGAATTCGAGTATAAAGAAGAATTGGAAGTTTCTAACCGTGCAACAATAAGCAGCATGGATTTATTCACAATGTTTGCTGCTATGATGGAGAAATTTAAAGAATCCAACGAAAAATTTCTTGCTAAAGTTAAAGAAACTTCCTGTTGAAGTTAAAAAAAACCTCTTGCTCAATTTAAAGAAGAAAATAAAATAATGAAAATGAAATTCAAGAAACTTCTAAAGCAAATAACGAAAAACTTCTTGCTGAAGTTAAAGAAGAAAATAAAATAATGGAAATGAAATTCCAAGAAACTTCTAGAGCGACAGACGAAAAACTTCAGTAAATTTCGGAAGTTATAAACAGCAGAGTGGATGGCATTGAGACAAAGGTGTCCGACTTAGAGAGCTGCCTAGATATACAAGCCAAAGTCGTTGATAAAGTTGATAAAAAGCTGTCCTATTTAAAGAATGAAATAGCCAAAGGTGTTGATAAAAACTACATAATCTAGATATAGAGATGAATAATCTTCAATGCCAAGATGGACAGGTGCGAATTATTCCACAATCCTCTAGTAGAATAAAGGCCCCTAGTTTTGATGGCCCCACACCATTTAATGTGTTCAAGAGCAAGTTTGATACAGTTGCCATTAGAAACATGTGGAACGACGAAGAAAATGCTATAGAGTTGATATTGGTCTTAAAAGGAAATGCAGCAGTAGTTTTTGAAAGCGTGCTAGAGTGTAACAGAAATAGTTATGACAACATGATGGAGGCGCTACAACGAAAGTACGGTGGTGAACAGAAAAAGGAATTATACCGAATGGAATTTTGTGGTAGAGTGCAGAAGCCCAACAAGACACTACAAGATATTGCGTTGGAAATCGAGCGTTTGCTGCAGCTTACTTATTCAGGGGAAAACAACCCGTTTTTGGACCATATCAAGATAGAGGCATTTGTTAATGGCATTCGCGATCCTGAAATAAAACACGCGGCTTGTGCCACACCTTGTGCTGAAACCGCCTCATTCGCACTGCCACAAGAAACGGCGAAAATAATTTCAAAGCCGCAAATATGCAAGGTGCGAAATGACGAAGTTGTTGCTGATAATGAGAGAAATATAGTCTACCAATTAAAACAGGTTTTGGAGGCGTTTAATGAGAAGTAAAGTAAAGTCAGATTAAAATGCTGTAACTGCGGTAAATCGGGTAATTTTCAAAGCACCAAGAAAACGAGCATCAGAAACTACCACCACAGTCAGAAACTTTAGCATCGAGCACCGGAAAAGTTTGAAACACGGCAATGCGGACGCGCTGTCTAGATGGCCCTGCAACGTGGAATGTAAGCATTGTACAAAAGCCGAGGAAAAGGAATGCGTCATCGAGGTTCGACTAATGCATATAAAGTTCAGTGAAGAATGGTCACTAGCGCAAAAAAATGACCCCATACTAGCGAAAATAATATCGGCAAACGAGGAAGGTATAAGGCCATCCCGCAATGAAATATCCGCCGAAAGTCCACTGATGAAATCATATTGGGCCCTATGGAATAGTTTGCAGTTATTAAATGGCTTCCTATACCGCATATGGGAAAGTGCTGACGGTAAAACAGTGACAAATCTAATTGTAGCACCATCCTCTCAAATAAACGAAGTAATGAAAAAGTTCCATGACGGTCCCAGTGGTGGTCATCTTGGTGTGACAAAAACCTTAGAAAAGTTAAAACAACGTTTTTATTAGGTGGGTTGTCAGCAAGCAGTAGCCGATTGGGTAGCCAATTGTCCACAATGCTTAGCAGCAGTAAGAAGAAGTCGTGGACAACTTCAGTAGTATAACACAGGTGCGCCATTCGAGCGAATTGCAATGGATGTAGCAGACACTTTCCTGTAAGTGATGCCGGAAACCGTTACGTTCTAGTGGTTATGGATTATTTTAGCGAATGGCCAGAGGCACATTCCATACCCGACAAGGACACTAAAACGGTTATAAGCGTATTTGTGGACAACTGGTTGTGCCGCTATGGTGTTCCACTGGAGTTGCATTCTGATCAGGGTAGAAATTTTGAATCTGGCGTATTCAAGGAAATGTGCGATTTATACGGAATAAGAAAAACCAGAATAACGCCGCTGCATCCTCAATCTAATGACATGGTCGAAAGATTCAATCGCACTCTGGAGGAATATTTAAGAAGTCAAGTGGTCAGTGCACATCAGAAGGACTGGGATGAACACATATAGAAATTTCTATTGGCATACAGATCAGCTGTTCATGACTCAACCTCTAGAACACCTCCAAAAATTGTCTTCGGGACAGAACTCAAGTTGTCTGGTGATTTAGAATTCGGTATTAAGCCCTCATCAACAAATAATGAAAACACTTCCCAAGAGCAAGATGACCTAAGCGAAATTCATGAATTCGTACGCAGACGAATAAAAATGACCAGCGACAAAATGAAAACTATATACGATAGAGCAGCGAATTCTGAAGGATTTAACGAAGGCCAGCTTGTATTGTTGTATAACCCACAACGTAAGAAAGGACTGCCTCCCAAACTACAAACCCATTGGGATGGACCATACAAGGTGGTTAAGAAATTAAACAACGTAGTGTACAGAACACAGAAAGACAATATCCAAAGATCTAAAATGAAGGTCGTACATCTAAACGACTAGCTGCCTATGGGAGAATTGGATCTGGGCCTATTCGGGACGAACAGGATTAAGCAGGGAGCAGTGTTACGAAATTGTACTTGAATTCAAATATAACTGTTTTAACAGCTGGTTTAAAGTCAAATAATGCTTCTCAACCTTTTTCCATCTTTCTTAATGCTTCTCAACCTTTCTATTTATGTCAAAAGCATTTAACATATCTGTAGAAATTATTAACATAGATGTAAATATACAACATTGAATGAAAAACTTTCACCATTGTTTGTAAGTATAGCTACACTAAATGTTGAAGCTGCTATCATTAACATCGAAAGCTCTAGAATTCGAATATACTAGTTTGTCCGTAAAGAACATTGTAGAAATAGAGCTTTCGAGAAGCATATAGAAGGTAATGCAGTGTATATAAATCTCTGTGTGGATATTTTCAATTCTCATACAATAAACCGCATTTTTAATAACTTGAAATAATTATATTCGATTGAGTTTTTCTCTTTTATGATTCCTGTTCATTGCTTTTGAAGTTTTTCTCTTAAAACTAGGTTAATATTTTTTTAATAAAAATACTGTTATAGCTTTATTAAAAGATTATAAAAATATTTTTAAGTTTGTGAAATTTTAATTTTCTTAGACATTTTTAACTCTCTTTCATGCTAAAAATACATTTCATTTCACTTTTTTGGAAGTAATTGTTATAATTAAAAAAAAAAGTACAAAATACACACTTAGTTCCACTTTTGAAGTGGTAAAAATATTCTTCATTGCAAGTCATTTTTGCTGGGAATATTTAAAATAAATATAAAAATATGAAATAAATATAGAAAATCAGTAATACTTATTAGAAACATAATATATATTTTAAACATAAGTATTTTAAATAAATTTATCTATAAAATAGATAAAAAATAACGTAAATACAAAATGTTAAAGTTTTAAATATAAATAATAAAAAATAAATTTTTTCAAATAAATCATAACACAAGCAAACAGAAAAAACATAAAATAAAAATTAAGACAACAAGCAAAACAGTACACAGTGGGGCAAAATCGAAATTTTTTGGAAATAAATCTGTAACTTCTGATCGGTCGTTTGGGCTTTCATGAAATTTGGTACAGGCGTGGCAGAGGAGTGTACAATGTTATGTCTGGAAGGGGGGCACAACAATCCCCCCAGGGGCGGAGCTAAGGGGACTCAAAGTTAGGTACCTCTGACATAAAAAATTGTTAATCATTTTCCAAATTTTTATTTCTCGTCCGATTTCAAATATTTTTATATATTGTTGTAGGCCCTGATAAGACCTATAAAAAACATGCTTACATATCCTATTTATCTCTTATAGTTTTCGAGTTATTTGCGTTTGAATTTTTAAGCACCATAATTTTGCATGTTCTTGGTCAAGTTTTTTCATATATATTCTAGTATTTCCGACCGATTTTATTAGTTTTTTTCTGAACTAGTTTAAGAACAAATTTATCTATTGCATAAAAAAAATTTGAAGTCGATATCTTTACCGAGTCCAAAAATAAACGATTTTGGATTTGAAAATTGCAAAAAAGACGTCTTTTTGTGTTTTTTTAGCCGAAAAATTATCTACACTCTTTTTTATCTAAAATAAAATTTTCTTTAGCAACATATAATAATTTTGGACCCTTCTGAAAGGTAACTTCACAGAGATGACTTTAAGATAAAAAACAAGCCCAATAACTCAATTGGTCATGGTACATACCCTCCCGAATTCGACCCATTTTATATGAAAGTTTTGATTTTAGACCATATTTTCTCAAATCCCAAAGCACAAATCGACAAGCGGAATATATTTTAATAATCTTCAATATGTTGTTAAAAGTTTTAAATCAAAGTCTACGGGACTTCGGAAAAATGTGGATTCTATAGCCAAAAATTTAAAAAATCCCATTTTTGGGAATTTTGATTAGTTTTCAGGAAAACCCTACCCCTGATTGAAATTTGGTTAACGCGCTTTTATTTATATTAATAAGATTCACATTTCCTGCAAATTTCATTAAGATATCTTTATAAACAAATATGTTATTACAATTAAAAAATTTGTATTTTCTCCAAAAACACCAAATTGGGCCTTTTGTTTGGTTTATTTCTAAATAGCGAAAGAAATTTTAAAAATATGTATTCCAAATTAAGCTTATCCTTTAGCATGTATAATTTCCGATCTTTTGCATAAAGATTCAAGTCAATAGTAAGTAATAGTAAGCAATTATTAACTCTGCTCGATTTGGAGAATATGCAACATAAATATCTAAACTATTTGTTTCTCTATATCCATGGAAAGAAATGACACCAACAGTACATAAAGTATTGTGCCATGGCGAAATTATAACTGAACTAAATATTCTTCCACTTGGAGAGCTTACAGAAGAGTCTCAAGAAGCAAGAAACAGCGATTTTATGCACGTTCAATTGTTCAGCTCCAGGAAATGCTCCAGAACGCCACAAAACGAGGACATTTTTAATAGCCTATTGTTATCATCAGAGAAAACGAGATAACAATGAGAAAACGTTTGATTTATTACGAGCCTTTACCAACTCACAATACTGAAGACTTGAAGGACATTTATTATCTTTTAGATATGTATACAGATACAACAGATTATTTTATAGAAAATAAGTAGTATAAGTTTAAAATATTACAAAAATTGTCTACATAAATTTAATATAAATAAGTAATAAAAAAATCGTATTAGAAATGGAATATTTATTAAGGAAGATGATAAATATCAAAAATAATAATATTGAATAAGTTAAAATAGACATTTTTTGTTTGTTTTGCTATTTTAAATTCATTAATAGAAATATATGAATGCTTAGAAAAGGACAAAGATTTACTTAAATTTGGAAAATGTGGCGACCCTATTAAAAATAAAAAATATTTATTAATTATTTTTATAAAAATATTTTGTGTATAGATATTAGTAAAAGTATACAGAAATATTCATAATTTTCTAAGTAATTATTCACGCAAAACTAAAGGCAAAAGTTGCAAGGTTGTATAAATATAGTCATATATACAATAAATTGGAAATATAAAAGTTTAATTTTATATTTCCAAAAGTTTCTTTTGGGGTTTTTGGAGAAAATACAAATTTTTTAATTGTAATAACATATTTGTTTACAAAGATATCTTAATGAAATTTGCAGAAAATATGGATCCTATTAATATAAATAAAAGTGCGTTAACCAAATTTCAATCAGGGTTAGGGTTTTCCTGAATTCCCAATAAAAACTAATGAAAATAACCAAAAATGGGTTTTTTTACATTTTTGGCTATAGAATCCACATTTTTCCGAAGTCCCGTCGATTTTGATTTAAAACTTTTAACAACATATTGAAGATTATTAAAATATATTCCGCTTGTCGATTCGTGCTTTGGGATTTGAGAAAATATGGTCTAAAATCAAAACTTTCATATAAAATGGGTCGAATTCGGGAGGGTATGTACCATGACCAATTGAGTTATTGGGCTTGCTATTTATCTTAAAGTCAGTTCTGTGAAGTTACCTTTCCGAAAAGTCCAAAATTATTATATGTTGCGAAAGAAAATTTTATTTTAGATAAAAAAGAGTGTAGATACTTTTTCGGCTAAAAAAACACAAAATGTCGTCTTTTTTGCAATTTTCAAATTCAAAATCGTTTATATTTGGACTCGGTAAAGATATCGACTTCAAATTTTTTTATTCAATAGATAATTTTGTTCTTTAACTAGTTAAGAAAAAAAATAATAAAATCGGTCGGAAATACTAGGATATATATGAAAAAAACTGGTCTAAGAATATGCAAAATTATGGTTCTTAGAAATTCAAACGCAAATAACTGGAAAACTATAAGATATAAATAGGACATGTAACCATATTTTTTATAGGTCTTGTCAGGGCCTACACCAATATATATAAATATTTGAAATCGGACGAGAAACAAAAATTTTGCAAGCGCTTTTTATGTCAGAGGCACCTAACTTTGAGCCCCTTAGCTCCGTCCCTGGAGGATTGTTGTGCCCCCCCTTCCAAACATAACATTGTACACTCCTCTGCTACGCCTATACCAAATTTCATGAAAATCCAACTGGCCGATCAGAAGTTACAGATATATTTCCAAAAAATTTCGATTCTGCCCCACTGTGCAGTAGTAGAACAAGAGATATTGATCATAATGGAAATGTTTAACTGATGTCTTTAACTAAAAGAGGTTAAAATCAACGTATTGTTTTTTAATATAATTCGTTTAGAACTTTTATTAGGTAATATGATTCGTTTAGAACTTTTATTAGATAAGAGTTGAAATTATAAAAAAATTATTATTTTTGTTGATAAACTATTTCAGAATGAGCTTTAAAAGATTTAATAAACTGCTTCACAGTGGGGTCAAACGCAAATTTTTTGGTAATAAATCTGAATCTCCTAAACTACTGGTCGGATCAAATTGAAATGTATGGAAGGGTTGTAGAGGAGGACCTAAGCTTTCAGAAAAATCATCTTGTAGTCACCCTGTGACAACACGAGATAAGCTACAGGGTGTCAAAGTTGACTACCTCGAGTATGTAAAAGTTAAAAAAAATCGTAACTTGTACAAATGAAGTCCGATTTTAAAGATTTTTATATTTCTGGAAAGTGCTTGGCAAGATAAAGCAAAAATAAGCTTACTCATCTAAGTTATCTCTTACAGTTAAAAAGATATTTACGCTTGAATTTTGAATTTTTGATTTTTTGGCTCGACTTTCTTTCGTTTTTCGGGAATAAGTCCAGAGATATATGAGGTAAAAATTTTTTAAAAATATTCTGTAATTTGCTACATATTTCAAAATAATATGCTGAAAGAATTTTTGGATTATCTCAATTCGTCTAGACGTGAAAAATATTCAAAGTCAGCACTCTGAAATTGGCATGAAAAATTACTATTTTTTTACAAAAATATAGTACAATTCATTCACTTTTTTCTCAAAGTTCCGTTAATAAAAAAATTTTTTCCTTATTAATTTCAAAAGATAAGGCTTCATAAATGGTTAATAAAGAAATTTTGAATTGATTTAAGTTTGCAATCTACATCCAGCATTGGCCGAAAATTGTCAATTTTAAAAAATAGTTTAATTTTTATCGATTAATAAAAAAAATGTCACGCGAGCTTTTTTAAATTTGGTACCCATATTTTTTATAGAAATAGATTTAGAATGATTTAACACTAAACTGCTTCCCGCCCGGCCAAAAACGAATGCAGGAGTGGAGATTTTATGTTAAGTCAGTTATTTTAACGACTATTTTTAAAAGCATATTAAAAGCATATTAGCATAATATTTTTAATATTATTTCTTATGTAATGTATAAAACACAAATCAAGCTTTCATTTCTAAAAAAATCAATAAAATAGCTCCAATAACCTATTTTTGGTAATTTTTCAAAAATAATTTTTTTTTCTTAAATAGCTGGAAATCCAAAAAAATTTAATTTTTTTAATACAACTCCACTAATTTTGCAAATACTTTAAAAATGTTAAAAGAATATTCAATGATATATAAAATGTTGATATAGGTCATTTAATAATAGTAATATAATGGCCTCAAAACTACCAAGTCACGTCAAAAGTTGCAAAATTCACTATTTTGTTCCGTATTTCCATATGTGTGTATACGTAACACTCAACTAAATTGCTTATTTTTGTTACGATATAAAAATATTTATTAATGAATTTATTTAAAGTGTTCATAATTTTTTTCTACTGAAAAGGTTTTTAAAATTACCTAAGTACATAAATAAGTATATTTTCCTTCGTTTTTTATTACATTTTTTTAAGTTTTTAAATAATTTACCTAGCTACTTAATTAATGTATTATAACAAAAATGATTTTTTTACAATCGCATAGATAAATTTTTTGACGTACCTGTTAACACTACAGGTCATAAAAATAAACTGAATGAAATTGGGGGTTTTGAGCACAAATTTAAATTTTTTAATTCATTTTTGCCTGTCACCGTTTACCTGATATAAATATTCTTTTTCTATATATAAGTAAATATGCAGATTTATTAGTGAATTTGCCATTATGGAGATTACATTGAAACACTTTTCTATTTGCAAAGTAATCTGGGATAATCTATCTGATATTATAAATCAATGACTCCAACAATTCACAAAGTATTGGCTCATGGTAAAGAAATAATAGAAAATAGTATTTTGCCATTGGGAGAGCTAAAAGAGGAAGCACAGGAAGCCCGAAATAAAGATGTTGAACATTTCCGACTCTTCAATACCCGAAAATGTTCGAAAATAGCGCAAAATATGGACTTAATGGAATATTTATTAATATCATCAGATCCAGTTATAAATTCTATAAGAACACGATGGCTACTAAAAATCACTCTTGAAATAGAAAAAGAGGATTCCGAAGCTAAGGAAGTTAAAAATTTGCTAACGTTTGATGTTTCTGATTATTTTCAAGAAAATCTCTAATAATATCTTCGATAATATATTCTTAATAAAATAAATATACGGGATATATGTATAATAAGTATGTAAATATGTAGAACAAATTAAATAAACATTACTCAAATAAAGAATTTGCTACTTTAAAATAACAAATATATACCTACATACCTACAAAATTAGTGGAGTTGTATTAAAAAAATTAAATTTTTTTGGATTTTCAGCTATTTAAAAAAAAAAAAAATTATTTTTGAAAAATTACCAAAAATAGGTTATTGGAGCTATTTTATTGATTTTTTTAGGAATGAAAGCTTGATTTGTGTTTTATACATTACATAAGAAATAATATTAAAAATATTATGCTAATATGCTTTTAAAAATAGTCGTTAAAATAACTGACTTTTAACATAAAATTTCCACTCCTACATTCGTTTTTGGCCGGGCGGGAAGCAGTTTAGTGTTAAATCATTCTAAATCTATTTCTATAAAAAATATGGGTACCAAATTTAAAAAAGCTCGCGTGACATTTTTTTTATTAATCGATAAAAATTAAACTATTTTTTGAAATTGACAATTTTCGGCCAATGCTGGATGTAGGGTGCAAACTTAAATCAATTCAAAATTTCTTTATTAACCATTTATGAAGCCTTATCTTTTGAAATTAATAAGGAAAAAATTTTTTTATTAACGGAACTTCGAGAAAAAAGTGAATGAATTGTACTATATTTTTGTAAAAAAATAGCTATTTTTCATGCCAATTTCAGAGTGCTGACTTTGAATATTTTTCACGTCTAGACGAGTTGAGGTAATCCAAAAATTCTTTCAGCATATTATTTTGAAATATGTAGCAAATTACAGAATATTTTTAAAAAATTTTTACCTCATATATCTCCGGACTTATTCCCGAAAAACGAAAGAAAGTCGAGCCAAAAAATCAAAAATTCAAAATTCAAGCGTAAATATCTTTTTAACTGTAAGAGATAACTTAGATCAGTAAGCTTATTTTTTCTTTCCAGAAATATAAAAATCTTTAAAATCGGACTTCATTTGTACAAGTTACGATTTTTTTTAACTTTTACATACTCGAGGTAGTCAACTTTGATACCCTGTAGCTTATCTCGTGTTATCACAGGGTGACTACAAGATGATTTTTCTGAAAGCTTAGGTCCTCCTCTACAACTCTTCCATACATTTCAATTTGATCCGACCAGTAGTTTAGGAGATTCAGATTTATTTCCAAAAAATTTGCGTTTGACCCCACTGTGTGCTTGCTTATACAAAAAAAAAAAACAACAACACCAATAGTCATTGCAATGCTTAACATAAATGTTTGTTTGTGTATATTATTAACAGATTTTTTTAAATTTTTACCCCATGAACCAATTTATTTATTATTTATATATTTATGACCGACCTATAAACAAGGGCTTCAAGAAATCAAAAATGCGCCCAATATCTCGGTTATTATTTAACCGAAAAAAAATTTCCAAATCTTCTTTGCAAAAAAGAAGTCCCTATCTTATATAGAGGCTTCAGAAAATCGGAAACCGTTTTAAAAAAGGGGTTGTTTCTGTTAGAAGTATACTTTATGTACCTTATACAAAAACACTTTTCTTATTCAACATTTATATTTTGTAGTTGGCATTGAAAATTATTTTATACTGTTATGAAAATTTTTCCATACACAACTTTTGAATTTTGTTTGAAATAGTTTTCTTGTTTTAATAAAATTTTGTAATATGTTTTTATATAAAAGAAAATCGTGTTAATTTATTTCCGAGGATTTTCATCAGTAGCAGACCAAGGTCATTAGCCCAGACAGAACGTTTGGGAAAGAAAACTATTTACTGGAATTTTAAAATCAAATTAATAAGAAGTTGTGCAAGATTCTTGAGATGGCATCGTCGTTGTATCAAATAGAAAAGCTGGACGAGAAGAACTACGAGACGTGGAGCATTCACATGCGGAGTGTCTTAATTCATTCTGGTTTTTGGAAGTATGTGAATGGGGTTGACCAAATAGATTCAACATGGAGTCCCGATAAAATATTGGAATGGGAAAGCAATGACGAAAAAGCCCTTGCGTCTATCATGTTAAGCGTGAAGTCCTACCAACTGAATTATATCAAGAATAAAGAAAGGTCTAAAGATGCCTGGAGCAAACTTAAAGAAGTTTATAAGCCTAGTGGACCGATGCAAAAGGTGTCCTTGTACAAAAAGCTGTTGAATTTAACCATGAAGGACAGCAAAGATATGACGGAATATCTGAATACTTTTAGTGATATAACTGAAGAACTAGCCGATGTTGGAATACGTGTTCAAGATGAGTTACTAGTTATCATTCTATTGTCAAGTTTGCCGAAAGAATACGAAAATTTTGTTGTGGTTATGGAAACGAGAGATGTTTTGCCAGCGTTAGGAACATTGAAAATCAAACTGCTTGAAGAGCATGAACGCAGAAATCAACAAAAAGAATCGTCAATAGTGGAACAAGCTTTCTTTTCGGAAATGGGCAACAAAAACAATAAAAATAAAGAAGCTAAAAAGTTAATAAAAGGAAATTGCTTCAAATGCGGTAAAAAGGGTCATTATGCAAATAAGTGTTATTCAAAACGTGACAATGCAAAATCATATTCCTTAATTGCAATAGCGAAAACTAACAGTGTAAGTACACCAATATCCTGGTACATTGATAGTGGAGCTACGAGTCATATGTGTGCAAATCGCAATTTATTTACAAAATTGGAAAAATGCAGTGACAATATTATGTTAGCAAATAAAAAATCAATTGTGGCCGAAGGAATTGGAACTGTCAATATTTTTGTTAATAATAGTACAATTGAATTAAAAGACGTTTTATATTCTCCAGATTTGAATGGTAATTTTTTATCTGTCAACAAGGTCGTTCAATATGGCGGTATTATTAAGTTTAATGCAAATGGTGCAATTTTTGCTGATCGTAGTGGTGAATTGGTTTTGAAAGCCAGAAGAGAAGATAATCTTTTTGTGTTTGACGTCAAAGTACCGAAGGAGAAAGTGTGCGCAGTAAGTTCAAATAGTGAAATCTGGCATCGCAGATATCGTCATCTAAACTACCAAAGCCTGTATGATTTGTCCAAGAGAAATATTGTAAATGGAATGAATGTGCAAGAGAAAGCGGAAAGTCTATGCCAAACTTGTATGGTTAGCAAAATTCATTCAATTAAATTTCCAAAGCAAACAGAATATAAATCTGGTGAGTTATTAGATTTAATACACTCGGACGTATGTGGTCCAATAAATATAGCTTCAATTGGAGGGTCAAAATATTTCCTGACGTTTATAGATGACAAGTCAAGAAAAATATTTATTTATTTTCTAAAATACAAAAGCGAAGTTTTTGCAAAATTCAAAGAATTTAAAGCAATGGTAGAGCGACAAACAAATCGCAAAATTAAATGTATTCGTAGTGACAACGGTGGAGAATACGTTAGTAGTGAATTTAGTCAGTACTTAGATGAGTGTGGAATACAACGTCAACTCACGGTACCCTATACGCCACAGCAAAATGGGGTGGCAGAAAGGGCTAATCGAACGATTTTAGAAATGGCTCGTTGTATGTTAGTGGATTCAAAACTCAATCAAAATTTGTGGGCTGAAGCAGTAGCAACAGCGGTTTATCTACGTAATAGATCTCCCTCAAAAAGACTAGATGATAAAACACCATATGAAGTATGGAGTGGTCGTAAACCAAATGTAAATCATTTGAAAGTTTTTGGTTCAAATGTGGTCGTCTTAAACAAAAAGAAAGGTAAATTTGATGCAAAAGGTTCAAATATGGTGATGGTAGGATATTCTCGTGTTTCTAAAGCATACCGCTTGTATGACAAGAATAATCGTGAAGTTATAGGATGACGCAACGTATTGTTTGATGAACTGAATTTTTCCGGTGGAGAAGTTAGTAATAGTAAAGAAGATTTTATTCATTTTGAAGACATTTTAAATGTAGGCAACACTATCGAAATAAGAGAGCAACGTAGTATCTGATCGTTCAGATGAAGAAGTGTATTGTGGAGCTGAAAATATAGTTAGCGACAGTTCTATAGATGAATTTTTACAGACAAATGGTACGGTTAAACGTGGCCCAGGTAGACCAAAAATATTTAGAAACGGTAGGCCAGGAAGACCTAGAAAAATTCCTCACGTACTGAATAATGCGGTGGAGGAGCAAATTCCTAGAACTTTTAAGGAGGCATTATCCAGTAAAGATAGCGAAAAATGGAAAGAAGCTATGTCAAAAGAAATATGTTCTTTAGAACAGAAAGGTACGTGGTCGATGGAGGAGTTACCAAAGGGTCAAAAAGCAATTAAAACTAAATGGATTTACACTTTAAAGAAAGACAGTGAAGGCAAAATCGAACGTTACAAGGCAAGGCTGGTAGCCAAAGGGTGTAATCAAAGATACGAAACAATTAGAATGACTTTAGCCATAGCAGTTGAACACAATATGCATCTACACCAGTTAGACGTTGTTACAGCATATTTGAATGGAAATCTACATGATGTTATTTATATGCAACAGCCAGAGGGATTCGAAAATAGGCAAAATCCAAATAAAGTTTTACATCTCCACAAATCCCTATATGGATTAAAACAAGCTGGTAGGGAATGGAACTTGAAATTAAATGAAGTTTTATGTGAAATTGGATTTAAAAGTTGTCAAAACGAACCCTGTTTATACAAAAAAGTCACTAATAATAATCTAATTATAGTTGCGGTGTACGTATTATTATTGTTGGATGTAAAGATAAGAACGAAATCATCAAATTTAAATCCGAAATCAGTAAAATTTTTGAAGTGACCGATAAAGGTTTATTGGAACATTTTTTGGGCATAAAGGTAAAACGCGATGGTGAAACTGGAAACATTGAGATCAGCCAAGAAACGTATATCAACGATTTGTTACAGGAATACAACATGGAAAATTGTAAGTCATCATCAGTACCATTAGATCCTAATTATCAAATTAAATGTGAGGAAAAGTGTGAAAAAGCTGATAGTACACTATACCAATCGCTTATTGGAGCTTTATTGTATTTGGCACTTACCACAAGGCCAGATATTTTACATTCTGTGTCGAAGTTATCTCAAAGGAATGTAGATCCCCATATAGAACATTTTAAAGCTGCTAAAAATATACTACTATATCTCAAAGGTACTCGAAATCTAAAGTTAAAGTTTAGCAAAAGTGGTAATCAATTGGTTGGTTATGCAGACGCAGATTGGGGTGGATGTACAACTAATAGAAAATCGTATTCTGGTTATATTTTTTATCTTGGAAATAGTGCAATATCCTGGGAATCGAAGAAGCAATCAACGACAGCTTTGAGTAGCATTGAGGCAGAATACATATCTATCTCAAACGCAGCAAAAGAAGCAGTTTATCTTAGAAGATTGTTGCAGGAGCTTGGTTTCTTAAAGGAAGAAAGTGTTGAACTAAACGTCGACAATCAAGGTGCCTTAAAGTTAGCCACAAACCCTGTTTTCCATAATCGTAGCAAACATATAGATATAAAATATCACCACATAAGAGAAATTGTAAGTAACAACGAAATAAGTCTGAAATATTGTCCATATATGGTGGCAGATATTTTTACGAAAAATTTAGCTAAACAAAAACATAATAAATTTGTAAATTTGTTAAATCTAAAAGATTAAAATTGTAAACTGTTTGTAAAAAATATACATGTTGAGGAGGAGTGTTAGAAATATACTTTATGTACCTTATACAAAAACACTTTTCTTATTCAACATTTATATTTTGTAGTTGGCATTGAAAATTATTTTATACTGTTATGAAAATTTTTTCATACACAACTTTTGAATTTTGTTTGAAATAGTTTTCTTGTTTTAATAAAATTTTGTAATATGTTTTTATATAAAAGAAAATCGTGTTAATTTATTTCCGAGGATTTTCATCAGTTTCTTGCTGAATTTGAAGCGACAAACGGACGGTTTGTCGAAAATTCTGGAAATTACAAATGGAATGACAAACTTATACCATTTACACCTTTGGTGAAGGTGTCCGTAATGAAGTGACCAAATCTGTTAAATAGAGGTGTTTTAGATAATTTGAAAATTTAAAGTTACACGTAGAACAGTTCATCAAAAAGAATAATAGAAGTTTTGATAGTATAACCTTACGTATCGTTTTAAGGATTCATTGTTACTATATCCTCTTTGACATATTCACAAATAAATTTTAACATTCTTTTATTGATATGTTAACTTTTAAGTCTGATATAAGAATTTAATACAAAGGATTGAACCGTTTTCGATCATCAATTGGTGGTGACCGACGTATGCCATTGCCACTATTCACCCTGCAAAAACAGTTGCAATGACATAGGTACCCTTAAATCTAAGTATTAACACGCCCCAGGACAAAATTACTAATAAGTCGCTGGCCGTGTAAACTTAGGTTAAGTAAAACTATTGTAAACTTGCCATTTGCTACTGTAAACGGTCACGTAAATAACGGACGCAACAGTTCTAATGGTTGTTAGAAACCCCTTTATTCATTGTTTTTCATAAAATTCATTATCCATTGTTTTCTTTTATATAAAAAAAATCATTATCCATTGTTTTCTTTTATATAAAATGTTTTTATAAAATTCTTTATCTTCGTAAATTAAAAATAATTATTCCTTTACGAAATATTTTTATTGATTGTTAATTAATTGATTTTGTTTATAAATAAACAAGAAAATACTTTACCCTTTTAACTTTATATTATTGTTATTTGATTGTTCAATTATATATCATATTAATGATATGAACGATGAAAATAATCAATAAAATAAGAAAATCTTAAAAGCACATTTATTGTTTATCTCGTTGATTGGATCAACTTTGATTAGTTTAGATTAGTTTCGGGATAATAGAGCAAACTACTACTACATTCTACTACTACTTACTACTTACATTCTATTCTAATTCACTTAGTATTTCCTCTATTACATATATTAATGATTCCTCTATAAACCAATTATTAAAATGGGCGGTACGGATTCAAAAGTTGGACATCCAAATGCGAACCTCGTAAATGACATTGTGGTCAAAATTGAATTACCTACCATATATCTCATAATTATAATTTCTTTAATAGCTATGCAACTTTTAGCAACCTTATACCAGTTACATAAAAGGTCTTTAAGAAAGTCATATAATAGAGCAGCATCCTTGGCAACCAATTTAGACAAAGACTAATCATTGCCACAGCACTCTGGTTATGTACTAATTATTAATACTACTTATGATTTTCTAAAAAAAAAAGTTCATAACAATTCTAAAAACTATATATCTTTTTACAACATTTCTAACACAACTTATCGTATGAATATATAACATTTAATGGAATGGGAAACTATTGTATTCAAAGCAAAATCTATAAAAGAAAAATTTTTGAAATCATATAAATGCTTAAACGTTGACAGGGAACCAAACCTGAAACTGTTAAAAAGCATATCAATAAGCATATCAATATTCTTCAAATAATATAATTTAATTTGATATTTTTTATTCTGACCTACGTAAAAAACTAATTTCCGTAAGTTATAAAAAAAAACTTAAAAATCCTTGTACCCCATTCACTTCATGAACCAATAGTGTTCAATATATTACCCGAAAAGAAAGGAACAGCAAGAAATTTAATTTCCTCAGAAACGACACTAGTCCAAATAATTTCTAAATTAAAAACAACCGTTAAAGGTGAATCTGTTGATGTCATTAATGTTAAACTAATGAGCACAAGGCAATCCGGAAAAAATATAAATTCCTATGCCAAATAAATGGAAGAATTAACAAAGAAATTAGAAACTGCCTACATTAGAGATGGGTTATCCCATGAAATAGCCAATAAATATGCTACTCGTTTAGCTGTCATGGCAATTACCAAAAATGCTTCAAATGATAGAATCAAACTGATCATGGAATCAGGGACTTTTAACAATATGAACGAAGTGTTAACAAAATTTATAAGTAGTTGTACCGAAGTATATGGTCAAGAAAATTCCATTCCTGCATATGGGTTTAAACGCCAAGGTTACAGTAATAACAATAGTAACCAAAGCAGAAACAACAACTTCAACCAAAACAGAAATTTTCCCCACCATAGAAATAATATTAAAAATAGGAACAATAACGGATCTTATCGTAACAATAATACTGTTGGCAACCGTTGTAATAATAATTACAATAACAATAATCTTGGTTCTTATCGTACTAATAACGATAATAGATGTAATTGGTATTACAATCGTAACAATATACAAACTAGAAATATTAATATGACTGCTGAAAACAACTCGGGAAACGGGCAAGCACCCCTAAGTACTCAGTAGAATCCAAAACCTACAATATTAATTTAAATTTATGTAGCTACTTACGCTGTAGAACTACTCTAAATGATACAATTTCAAATTTTTTAATAGGTACAGGTGCTGATATTTCAACTGTCAAGCACAACCAGGTTTTAAATGAATCCATAAATGTCTATAACAGAAAAAATCTAAAAGGTATTGGTCAAGGCTTAATATCAACTTTATGTAGTGTTAAATCACAATTAAAAATAGACAAATATCTTATATCTCATACATTTCATGTAGTAAAAGACGATTTTGAAATACAGGCATATGGAATAATTGGAATTTACTTCATACGGAAGTATAATTGTATCTTAGAATATTCCACTGATAGGGATATAATAATTCTTAGATCAAATTAAAATGACCATGATAATGGAATAGCTCTCAAAAATGGTCCAACCATTATTTTAATAGCAATACCTGCCAGATCTGAAGTGATAAGATCCATAAAATTTGAATCATCAGAACAAGATGTATTGATACCTTATCAAACAATCCAAGACGGCGTTTATGTCGCAAACACTTTAACTTCAAAATCAAATCCTTTTGTAAAAATAATAAATACTACTGAACAAGATTTAATAATTTCTGGTATTAAACTTGTAGCCGAAACTTTAAGAGACTACAAGATTGTCAAACAAAATTTTAAGCCTGACAAAACCAAAGAAAAAATGGAAAGACTTTCCAGAAACTTTCCATCATTTGTTGAAAAAGATCTTAAATCATTATGCAACGAATTTATAGATATTTTTGCTTTAGAGTCTGAAAGTATATCTGTCAATAATTTTTATAAGCAAAAACTTAAGGTCAGTAATACGCAATCTGTTTACATCAAAAACTATAGAATTACACATTCCCAAAAAGAAGAAGTAAACAATCTGGTTGATAAGCTTATTAAAGATGATATTATTGAACCATCAATTTCAGATCACAATGGCCCCATGCTCTTAGTGCCAAAGAAACCTTTACCTGGTACCAATCAAAAGAGATGGAGATTAGTAGTAGACTACAGAGCAGATAATAAAAACTTAATAGCAGATAAATTTCCTTTACCTTGAATAGATGACATTCTTGATCAATTAGGTAGAACTAAATTCTTCTCTTGTCTTGACCTGACGTCATCAAATAGAACTCGAAGAAGAATCTAGAGATATTACATCATTTTCCACAGATAAATGATCATTCAGATTCAAAAGATTGCCGTATGGTATAAAAATAGCCCCAAATTCTTTTCAACGTATGATGTCATTAGCATTTTCTGGTCTATCTCCAGTAGGCCTAGTAGCAATTGGTTGTTCTAAGGAACATATGTTACGTAATTTAAAAAATGTATTTAAAGTGTGCAGAAAATACAATCTAAAATTACATCCAGATAAATGTTCATTCTTCTGTACTCAAGTAACCTTTTTGGGTCACAAATGTACTGATCAATATATTTTGCCTGATGATAGCAAATTCTCTATCGTACAAAACTATCCTACGCCAAAAAATGGTGATGAAGCTAAACGCTTCGTAGCCTTTTGCAATTTTTACCGAAGGTTCATACCAAACTTTGCTGAAGAGAGAGATTGTCTAGAAAAAATTTACCTTTTGAATGGACCCAAGATTGCGAAAAGTCTTTCCTATACCTTAAAAATCAGTTATTAAGTCCAAAAATACTTCAATACCCTGATTTTTCTAAAACCTTTTATATTGTAACAGACACAAGCAAATACGCTTATGGAGCTGTCCTTAGTCAAGAGAACCAAGGTATTCTAATGCCAATTTCATACACTTCAAGATCTTTCACTAAGGGTGAAAGTAATAAATCTACTATAGAGCAGGAATTAACTGCAATACATTTGGCTGTGAAATATTTCAGACTCTACATTTATGGCAAAAAATTTGTAATACAAAGCGATCATAGACCCCTCTTTCTTTCTCTAAAGAATCCATGCTCGAATCCTTGACCTCGAGGAATACGACTTTGTAGTCGAGTATATTAGGGGTCAGGAAAATACAGTGGCAGATGCGCTGCCACGCATAGAGTTTCAGGATATCAAAAATATTGAAGTCAACACAGTGCTAAAAGTCACCACCAGACTACAGGCAAAAACAAGCGGAACAAGTACAAATAAAACTTCGATACCGCTAGTAGAATCAGATCATTTTAATGTATATGAGGCTTTAAATGCCCATGAGCACCGTGAAATACCTCGATTGTATTTTACTAAGTTTAAAGTAATTATCCATAAAGGAAAGCAAGTACTTTCCGAGTTTAAGTTGAAAGATCTTATTATTAATAGAAATGTCGAATTAATAATAATATTGGCCTTACAACATTGCTACTCTCACTAGATGACAGTAAAAAAAGTAAAACTAAGGGCAATGAAATCTTGCAAGATTCTATATTAACAATTGTGCTCGTACCAAAATTAACTAAAGTTTCATCTGATTACGAAAAATTGAGAATTATGCAAAATCCCATTACAGGTGGACATCCAGGCATAACTCGAATGATTAAGAAAATAAGATTTCAATATCATTGGAAAGGCATGACTAGAGACATAGCAAAATATGCAAACAATGCCTCAAATGCCAAACCAACAAAACCACGGTTAAAGGCAAGGAGCCTCTTATTTTAACACCAACTCCTCAAAATGCTTTTCAAAGAGGGATAATCGACATTATAGGACCTCTTACACGGTCAGATTCACAGAATGAATACGCTGTGACTATAATGTGCGATTTAACTAAATATTTAGTGGCTACACCCATAATAAATAAATCTGCCAGAAATGTTGCGAAAGCCATTATAGAAGATTTTATTTTAATATACGGTCCAATGGATACCATAGTAACGGACCTAGGTACTGAATACGTAATCAAGTACCTACGGAACTATGCAAGCTGATGAAAATAGAGAAAATACACTCTACTGCTTACCGTCATGCGGCACTCGGTACTGTTGAGAGATCTCACAAAACATTTAACGAGTATTTAAGATCTTATGTTTCATCAAAACCAACCGCATAGAACCCCTATTCAACGTTGACGCTTATGAAAAGGAAGTTAAATTTAGACTCCAAGTAGCCCAACGTCGCTAGCTTCATTGAAAACGCTAAACTTCTAAGACAGAAAACATCCAACGATACCTCAAATCCTGTTACACTTTATGTAAATGATTCTGTTCTAGTCCATAAGTTAGATTCGGTCTACAAAGGACCTTTCACTGTTAAAGAAATTGACATTTCAAACAATGTCACCTTAATGGACACTAATGGGAAACTTTTCACCGTCCACAAGAACAGAATTGAAAGACTCCTTAAATAAATGCATACCGTAGAATATATTGTCTAGCAGTTAACCCATTTACAAAATGTTTCTAAATAAAGGTATACAATAACACCTTCATATACTTAAACTATATTTTTAATATTTTTACATTTAGATCCTAAGATATCCCAAAAAGATGGATTTTAAATATCTTTACCACTAAATAAGGCAATACATTTATCATACATTTATCTTAAAATATATAAACAATCTTATTGTATTCCTACACATTTATATATAATAAATCATTTCGTTCTGTAAATTTGTCAAGACAATATTCGTAAAACTTTCGTTTGAATGATTGATAATTGATTTTGTCGTAAACAATTCTTCCAAACAATTAAAAACTAATTCTACCATCACATCCTCATTACTGATAATAGGTGATGGATATTTTTATTTCATTACCACTTGTATTACCTATTGTCTATATTAGGCAAATTTTTTATCAAAACAAACGTCAAAATCAGTGCGAGCATATACAAGGTAATCTTAGTTGAACAGCTGATTAATATTTTGGTTATTACAGTTGCCAAACTGCATATATAAAATACAATAATTAATACGCCATATTGTTGTTTTTGTGCAACTGTTGCCACCTTCCACAAATTCGCGTTAAGTTTAACGTTTGTCTTGATAAAAAATTCTCTAATGTAGACACTATGTTATGGTTTCCACTGAAACTTGTATTGATGAAATATTTCGCTATTTTGTCATAAATAATTTATCCAAACAATTAAAAACTCATTCTACCATCACATCGTTATTATAGGTGATGGATATTTTAGTTTCATTACCATTTGCATTATGGTTTCCATTGAAACTTGTCTTGATCAAATATATAATTTCCTTTCTTCATTAATGACTTATCATATTGTATATGTTACTTTCACTACTACAATTTGAATTATTTTTTTATATTGCATTATTTTAATGACTAGAATTTAAACTAAAATACAAATATTATTACTACTATTATTATTATTATTATTATTATTATTATTATTATTATTATTATTATTATTATTATTATTACGAATTCTCATAAGAGATACATATATTTTAATTCCCGTAAAGGATCATTTGATCCTCAAAAAAAAAAAATTTTTTTTGTGGAAAGGAACGGAATAACAGCAATTAGAACTAGACTAAAGAACCCCCTACACCTAAAAAATTATTTTTTGTATTATATAAAAGAATAATCAAACTAGTATTGATTATTCCTTTCCGGAAAAGGGAGGTGTAGTGTGTTTGACTAGTCGAAGTTGCATGCTTTCTGCATGTAACTTAATACTTCTACATTGTTGAAGTATTTTGTCCACACCGCACAGTAGCTGAACAGCATGTATTATGCTGCCTCAGCACTCTCCCATGATACACATATTATATGTGTATTAGTGTATAATTGTGTATAATTATAAGCTAGGTTAAGACAAGCTTTAAATTGGAAATGAATGGGATAAAAATGAAACACTTAAAAGTGACAGTCGCGTTAGCGGCTGTCTCAAAATAAAAATAAAATAATTGCTATTTTTTTTATATTACAGTACTTTATTTGCACCTTTCTTGCGATGGAATTTGCATAAAAATTTTCTTTATTGGGAGTTCATCCTACATTCAAAATATAATAAGGTGGACGAATTTAATCTAATAAATGTATTTCATTGGGATAGTCGTACTCTTGGTCATGGTCTTTTTTATAGTTTACTTGATTGATTCCATATAGGAATAGGCAAGTATTTCCTGTTATGCGCGTAATTGGTTATAAAGTTTTGATTTTCTAATTTCAGACATAAGTGTAGTGCCTCGGGTAGATCTGTTGGTTCTTTCATTGCTAGCATTCTAGGAAGTCTCCTTTTAACCCACTTATGAAGGTATCAAATGCCTTATCCCTACATATTTGTGTCAATGGATGTAGTGATTCTTGCTCTATGTTCCTAGCACTGATTTTATTAGGGATAAAGGGTTATACACACATTGGTAGAATTCTTGTACTGTCTCAGCACCTTGAATTGATGCTCTAGGATACTAACATCCCTCTTATCTGCATAATGTAAAGTTAGACAGCGAAATATACTTTTACAATTAAGGGGTGTGTGATCAATTTCAGAATTATTATTATTTTTAGCAATAACTTGTTCTGGAATAGCTTCGGTAACTATTCTTCAGATTTGTACATCTAATTCATTCATATTTTCCTGTGCAGGAGCAGTCAGTACGGGTATCCTAATTAAGTTGTTAGGGTTAGACATTTTTTAGAATATTAAAATGATAACTTCTTGTTAGAAAAATTGCTTTTATTGTATTTAGTTGCACCATCATTTATGATTTTTCTGAAATAACTTTTCCTTTTTTTAATTTCGCCAATAATTTTAATTTTTCAAATTTGTTCAATGACGAAAAAAGATTTTTTATTTTTAATGAATTGCTGGATTTTTATTAAATGCTTATAGAATTGAATTATGTTTTGTAATTTTTGACCACGCGGTTCCGAAAAGTGCAAAGCGTTGGGTGCCAATTAAACAAAATGTATTTTTCTTTTGTTTTTTAAAAAATGCTTCAGAAATTATAATTAAAATTTTTTACATAATTTTATTTTAAAACTCAGCAAAAACATAAAATTAAAAACTACAACAAATTGTCTAGACGCCAGGTATATTTTGCAATTGACCCAAAATCAGCTGTTGTGCGTGTTAACATAATTTTCATTTCTTATATAATTGTCTGATGTTATTTTCAATGTATAAATTAGCCTTGCAGCATTGTTAGTTAAACAAGATCTCAAATATTGAATCTTAGATATTGATGATGAGTCGGAGTTATCTTGGACTAACATGCAAAACATATTATACAATTCAGTCCAGACATTATCCATTGAAGTGAAGGTGAATATTGTTATAAAACGCGTGCTACTCTCATTCAAATTCATTCGTTGTATTGATAAACGTTCAAGAATGTGCGAAGTATGCGTCTTCATATAACAAACGGTGATATTGGTCAAACTGCGACTTTTCCAATGATTCGAGATGCCCTTGAAGAGTTTCAAATAATTGCAGCTGACGTTCCAATAACGATATTTAACTTCCAGTTGATGAATTGATAGGTTATTGTAACTCGATATGTTACGCATTAAAATTCGATTAAGATAATTGCTACACTGCAACTCTTCGACGCAAATGAAAACGTCACCGTAACATCCAGGTGGAGGATTTTGCACTACTGCCTTTTTTTTTGATGACATACTTATCGATATCAAATTCCAAAATAACTATATATTCAGTTTAAGGGACCGTGTTGTTTTTGTCCTATTGTATGATTTTAATTAAGAGAATATTTTCCAAATGTATAAATTAAAAAACATATTTTTAATTCAGTATTTAATAATTCAAAATTAATTTCTTTATTAACTTCAGATTAATTTTTGTATATTTTATATATATAATTTTTTTTATACTTGTCGCGAATAATGGCAGGGGTGTCTGTTTTCATTTGTGTCTGTTCTCATTTGTATACATGTATAATTTTTTTTTTAATTTGTTACAAAAACGGTTTTATTAAATGATTTAAAAGAATAGTTCTTAGATTTGTTAATTGAGTTTTGTTTGCTTATATGTTAGCTTCATAATGCAAAAAAATGCAATCAAAAATACTGCTTTGTTTCGAAGAAATTCAAGAAATAGTACAAAAAGTCACAAAATTTGCCTCACAAAAGGTTTTTAATTTTTATCATTTACTTAAAGATGTCAAACAAAATAAAAAAAGATGACAATATTGTTAGTTATAGATCATAAGTATCACTGTTAAATGTTCCCAGGTTGATGTTAGAAGAATACACCCATTTTTATTCTTTAAATGCTAAATATGATCTTTTTGTTATTGTAGTAAAAAGTAATAAGTATTTAGTTACTTACAATATTTTTTTATTAAAATTTTATATATGAAGCGTCCTAGTCGTTGATTATGATGCAAGCCTATTTTAGTAGCGCTGGTATTAAAAATTTACTTTAAAATGTTGAGAAATATCTTACCGATATATAGCCATTGATAAATTTGGGGACTACAACAGCTAACTTGACTATATAGCTCCAAAATATACCACGACATAATTCTATTTGGTTTTATTTCTCTAGTTGAGAAAAGCAATAGCGGAAATATGTTTTTTTTTTCTAAATGATTTAATAAATCAAAATCAATTAATAAATTGTAACAACATAAAAGCTTCCAAGTTTTTCTATAGTCTATGGAGCCCCGGAAGTCCACTAACGCAGTAGCGGTTTAAATGCTAGTAGTCTATATATGAATAAATACATTATTTTAGACTGATTGGAAAATATTTAAAGGGGACTCAAAGCCACCAAACTTTGAATTTATTAGTTTATAGGCTATTTGTATATTTTTTTAGGGTGAGATTGAGAATCTTGACACTTTAAATAATGATAGCCGCTCTAGTATGTATACTTATAGTAAATAAATATGTATACTTATAGTAAAAAAATAATAATTAATAAAATAATGAGTAAAATAATTTACTATAATTAAAATTTTTCGAATATGATTTTAAAAGATTTATGAAATTTTCTATAATTAAAAATATTTTTTTAAAAAAATCAGTTTTTTTAAAAAAATCAGTTTGTAACATATCGAAATATTTATCTAAGACCCCATAAATTATATATATATTCTGGGTCCCCCTGAAATTCTAAGGCGATCCAGATTTGTCCTTCTGTCCTTCTGTTGAAAGAACTATCGGGCGCGGGGCGGATCACCTAGAGAGATCAAATATTCATTTTCGAGAAGGTTTGTTTGGTATTGAAAAAGAGTAAAATCGGTTAATAAATGAAAATGCTATGGGCCAACAACTAGATAAATTGTCTGTTGTAACTTCAGTTAATCTTTTTATGCCGATGTATCTTAAACAAACACGTGTATGGCTTATTTGTTTTTATACATGATGTGGTTAGTATACTTTACGTCATAAATTTACATAGCGGTTTTTCTTTTTTCCTTAACCTTAATTGTCAAATTCTATCTCTGTTACGTGATGTGTGTGGACCAATAAGAAATTTGTTGCACAATTTATTTCGCAATAAATGTTGAAACACAAAGCGTTTAACATAAGTTTTCAAATTTATTGTTCTTTTTTAATAATTTGCTCTTTTTAACAAAAAAGTGCAAAATGAATTCATTTTGCTGAAAAAAAAACAAATAAAAACAAAAAAAAATTATAATTTTCGGTAAAAAGGCAATTTAAAATTTAAATTTCTCATGTACGTGTTCTCCACCCCTTAACATTTCTTATGTTAGTAAATAAAAATTTCTTTGTGGAGACTTAGAGTAATTTGTTTCACTCGTGTTAGAAATATGGTGATCGACTCGGTTTTCCAACCGGTTTAAACCAGTTTTTTTCGCATAAAGTACTGTCGGTTTTTTTAAATGTTACTTTTTCGAATGTGGAATAAACACAGAAAACAGGTTTTAAAAATAATATTTTTTTTAAAAGACATATGTGATAGATATTAATATTTGAATGGAGTTTTAAGAAACATTTTGTTAACTGATTTATATTTATAAAGTATAATTTCTTGTTATGTTTTATAAATATGGTTTAATTAGTTCAAATTTAAATTCTATAAGCTTAAAGAAATATTAAAGTTATAATTATCTGAAATACGCATACCAATGCAACCAGTTTTTTCTCTTCTAACACCTGTAACATTCTTATAAACAATTTACATATTTTAGATTTTTTTAAGTCAATATTTGTAATAATATCTTACTTAATTTTTTAAAGAAGTAGTATTTGAAACAGGTCTACAAAATTGATTTCGAAAAAATTGGGACACGCTTTTTCCATATTAAGTAAGTCATAGTTCTGCACATTAGGGTATAACTTTTTAAAACTTTTTGCGATTATGAAAAACGGTCGTGTAGAACATTAAAAGTTATTAATAATAAAAATTATCATATTATTAATAATAATATGATAATTTTTTCGGATCGTTAAAAAAGTTCACGCCGGGATCTTGTTGAAGTTTGAAAACAACCATTTTTATCTCACGGAAATTTTAAAAATATACACCTGATATTTGTATATATTCCTATACGTATCACTTAAATGCTATTTTGGAATTTATGCACTGCTTTAGATTTAAAAATTTTCCTACAGTTTACAATTCATCGCGGTTCAAAATTCGTTATATGTAAAAACCTGAGTAAAATACCTTATGCTTAAAGCGATATAAAAATATAAGCAATGATCCGAATTTCATAGATTGTAACATCACTAAATGCCTAGAATATTATCTTTTAAAGGAGTTTTCAAAAATACACCATTTCCAATCAAAATTCATGCAAATTTAAAAAAAAAATCACAAAATAAACGAAAAAGTTTTAAAACATTTTATTTTAAAAACTTTTATTTAATTTAGAGAGTATGGAAATTGTTGCGTATTTATATATTATTAATTATTAAAAGATGTCTTTCAAGAAAAGTGATTTAAATGTCCAAAAAAATTCTAAAGTCTGGTTAAAGTGTTTGAACACTTAAATTTCAGAGAAATATATGTCTTCCTCCTCCACGATATATTGGTTGACAGCACCACATATTTTACTTAATATTAAGACATATTATGGACGAGTTGATAACTGAAAAAACTTCATCACCAGAAATAGCATATGACTTTGTTGAGGAATTAATAAA
Source organism: Protocalliphora azurea (assembly GCA_932274085.1). Classification (NCBI taxonomy): domain Eukaryota; kingdom Metazoa; phylum Arthropoda; class Insecta; order Diptera; family Calliphoridae; genus Protocalliphora; species Protocalliphora azurea. Next base: position 86,515,726 of record OW026519.1, on the reverse strand, counting down.
TAACTATAAAGAACTAAAAACAAATTTTAGGCAAACTAATAAAACAGTTGAAGTAAAGACAATTAAGTGGCGTGATTATATGAAGTTCTAATATGAACTCGGAGCTGCATTCAGGTACTTTCAAAACAACAACAAATTTCCCAAAATAAAGTTTAAAAGCATACCGCCACTTAGCAATGCTCGATGGAATTCAAGGGCAATTCTTGCTATTTTAGCTTTTATTCTTATTCCAAAATACCGAACTAAGCTATTTCCAATTTGCCAATTCATATGTGGAAAATGGTACGGTATTTGGTTTTTCAATCAGTGCTTCAATGAAGAAAATTATAAAGGCTTAGAACAATCATTGACCCAATTTCAAAAATCAAAGGCGTGTTTTGAAAGACACTGGGTAAAAGAACCTTTAGCAATTCCTTTGCAACAAAGGAGTAATATATGTGCAGAGAGAGAAATAAAAGTTATACAAGATATTTATCCACTGTGTAAATCATCGCGAACATTAAACTTAAAGTTTATTTCATCCAATAGTATATAAATTTAAAACTACTATGTAAACATAGAATAAATTAATACATGAATATTGTATAAATACAGAAACAAATAAATAAATAATAAACAATTTTTCTAAAAAAAATTCTTGGAAGGTATTAGAAATTTGCTTCCCTGGTTTTTTTTTCGCAAAACGACGGAAGACAAGTGTTTCAATTACTAAAACATTCTTGGCCACTCCGTGGTATTATTCCAAAAATTTGGTTATAGCCCTACTGCACATACTATATAAAACTTAGTATCATTTTTGGTGATTATTTCCTTATATTAATTAAAATTTATTGCTTAAAATAATTATTCTTAATAAAAAATAATTTGAATATTATAAGATTTGTTGTGGTCTTTTGCTAGAAATATCTGCTTCTGAGAAAAAACCGGTTAATCGATTTTTTCGCAATATCAAAAAATGCAAGGGGTTTTTTCAAAATTACAAATATTCGAAAACCGGTATCTCCGAAATGTCGAAAAATCGATCACCATGTTCCAAACTCAATCGATCTCTTTGATTCTAAATGTATAAGTTGTTGTCCTTAGCAGTTCTAGCACGAAAAATATAACATTTCTTAATTTTTATAAAACAATACTATAGACCATACTTATAAGTTTTTGAACTCCTGTTCAAATTTTTTTTCATAATCATCACTATTATATTAGGAATTACTTTCTATTTTACAATATGACATTGTTTTTATACATTGTTTTTATAATTGGGAGTATATTGGGTTTATTATTCCGTGTGTAATTTGTCGAAATAATTATCTAAGGACCCCACAAATATATTCTGGGTCCTCGTGAAAATCTAAGACGATTTAGCAATGTCCGTCCGTCTGGATGTCTGTTGAAACAAGAACAGGACTCGGAGCGACCCACATAGGGGGACGAAATTTTGGTAGTATAGGTTTTTTTGGTATTGAAAATGAGGAAAGTCGGTTCAAAAAAGTTATAGGCCAAATGCAAAAAAATAATACTTTTCCGCCAATATCTCTTCTAAAAAATACAAACAGTTCAAGCAACAATGTTAACCCGCAAGCAAAAAATTGGCGTGATCCGCCCACTTCACCGTCCACCTCATATATGAGGTGAAATTATTAGTTGCAGATAGCGGATATATATATTCGGACAAGCTGAATGTAACATTTTGGTTTATTATTTTTTTCATATTTTTTTTTTTTAATTTTAAAACCTGTCAATCATACTCATTACCACCCACATGAATTTTGTGACGACAAGTTTTGTAGCACAAACTTTGTCACACTATGTTATGTTCTAATTTGTACACAAATCTACAAAATAACACCCTATAAAATTATGTCTACTTGTATTTATTTGTTCTTGTCCATTTGCTTTTATCAAATTAATTTTGTTACGCACTGTAGATTCTACTTCTACTTTTTATTTCATTAAACTTTGTAAGTTCTAACCCACTGTAGATGAAAACTTTCGTATTGCACTGTACCCAACCGTCAGTATTTTAAGTTGTAAACAACAACCAACAACAATACACATCGTCGACAAAACAAGTAAATAAGCTGCAATAACAATACACAAGTTAACAACAGTGACGACTCTGCCGATAAAGTTAATTTTCCAGCATAAATGTTTTATTATTTTTACTTTACACGCGCATCCGCTCCAATTACGAATTGCAATCAAAATTTGGTGAGACCTGCGACTCTGACATGTTTCATATAAATATGAAACATAAATTATTTCCCTGCCGTAGTGGTTTCCAGCTTAATTAATTTTTTTGATCAAAGTAATTTAAAATTCCTTAACTAGCGCCCGAGCAGGAACCCGCCGAAAAAGAAAAAGCGGAGACCTTCTTATAATAAAATAATAAGTTTTTGAGATTCCTACTGGATCTTCCAGAAACACAAATAATTACACTAAAAATAATAAATTGAAGAATTACTTCTCCTCCTTCGTCAACCTTTGTAAGTATGCGTGAGAATAAAATCGGATTTCCAAAATGGATTCTTTTTTAAATTACTCGTACCGCGAAGTGTAGCCCAGGCGCAACTTATAAAAATCTATATATAAAAAGAGAAAATATAAAATAGAAAGAAGAATATTTTTTTTTTTTTTTTTTTGGAAAATTGATTAAAAAAATAAAAGTTCAGAAATTAAAGTAAAAAATATAAAATTGTCAAAAAAGAATAAAAAGGAGTGAAAAAGTAAATTATTAATTAAAATTTTTTTTCTAGAAAAAGAAAAAGCCTATATGCCCATATGTGTATGTGAAAGGAAAAGCATAAAATTATAAAGAAGATATAAAGATAAAAAGTACAAAGATGTTTGATAAATATATACAGTGAATGTGAATTGAAATTATCCAGAATCTTGTTGAAGGTGAGGGAAATTTCCCTCTTATATTATTGTCAGCTATGGAAGATTTGAGAGTAACAGAAACCACCTAGACTGGTGTCATGAATCGTTTTATGGAGCAGATTAAAGCTGTAGAAAGTAGGATAAGGAACATTGAAGCGTCATTACTTAGACGCGTTACGGCAGGTTATTATCACATTGGAATACCTCTTCAATGGCAGTGAACTGAAGACGATTTAAAAGATATAAACCGACTCCCTCACAAAGTGAAGGAATTGCGAACCTTCGATGGCAACCCCACCCAATATATATCGTGGTCCATTCCGTAAACCATATTAAACGATTTTGAAATCGTTAGACAAAAACAAATCTATCGTTCTATCTTCCTTTGTATCCTATAACGTCTTTGAAAGTGATTAGACCGAAATAAAGAGGGTACTATCACTTCATTACGCGGATAAGCGAGATATCCAGACATTGGAGAACCAGCTTACCCAATTATCGCAAGGACCCTCAACAGTTAATGAGTCCTATTCTACAGTGAATCACCAACTGTCATTGCTTATTAATAAATTGAAGACAGAATCATACAGTGAAGAGACTATCAAAGCTCTTGTAGAGACCTAACGTAATAGATCGCTCGTTATTTTCATACGTGGCTTAAAACCAGTCCTTTCACGGATGATTATCATCAAGCGACCCAGAACGCTCCGTGAAGCATATTCTGCTTGTCTAGAATTACAAAATTTAACAATGAGAAATAATATATTACATACGAAAACAGGCAACAATGCTAATGATTTAATGTCCACAGACACAGGGTACCGACTTAGACTTCCAAGGCCATTAAAGCAATTTCGTATGCACTCAGGATAGCAATCTCAAATTTTTCGGGCGAAGGATAGGCAACAAAATTATACAAGTAATACTTCGAAATATATACCAAAGTAGGCTAGCATTACTCCCTTATTATACGGCAATTAAGCGGAAAGCCCTCAAGCCTACGCTATATAGAGTATCCCAATGCTGCTGGAGATATTTTGTGTTTTCTGATCAACACGGGCTTAAACAAGAACTTTTGCAGCACACGCTTATCCCACGGCAGTAAACCTCTAGATAAAGTTTGTTCAAAAAGCTATCCATACCTAATATGTATAAGGGAGGAAGAAGAGAGACAAATAAAAGAATTGCTCTCAGAGGGTGTCATAAGACCCTCGAAAAGCCCATACAACTCTCCGATCTGGGTTATAACAACAAAAAAAACCCAATGGGGAAAAACAATACAGAACTTTTGTTGATTTTAAACGTTTGAACTCTGTAACTCTCTTAGAAACTTATTCAATTTATAATATTACATCCACTCTTGCTAGTTTAGGAAATGCCAAATATTTTACAACGATTGGCCTTACATCAGGAGGCTTATTCTGAATTGCGATGCGAAAATCAATGCGATACGAAAACACATAAATACGAACAATTGCTATTCTGTATTGCGATATTCGTAAAGTTCTTTTTTAATCGATTTTCAAATGCTAAAAGGTGGCAAGTCGGTATTCTACATTGCGAAAACAAATGTCAAACACATGTCAAATTCGCAAAATTTTGTTTTCAAATGGCCTCTTGCCAATTGGCTGTGCTTATTTATAAATTCTATCATTATTTCAAATTGACGCGGTTTGGTGGTCTTATTGCTTGCTTCCCTGAATTAAATAATAAATATGTGATGAATAAATAAATAAAATATTATCTTTCACTTAAGTATGAAATATATAAACCAGTTCAAAAATATTTGACTTCAACTTTAATTTTAATAGGTTTGGGCCGATTTTAAAGTACACACCAAACAGAAGCTTGGTGAAGACATGGCTGTTATGGAACAGTTGGACGAAGTGCCGTTACAAGAATTAGCTACGGAAGTAATAGTTGATTCGGAGGTGGCAACAAATGTACGTTCCCAAGCTGTGAACGTAATCCAAGAAAACGTTCACGCTCAGTAAGCTTCTGTGATAGAAATAGTCTGCTTAAAAAGCTAGTTGAAAATCAAATTGCATACCAGAAATAATGTATAGCTTCATTGAAGCAAATAAATGAAAATTTGAAAAGTTTAAATCGATATCAGAGAAAGGATTTCGAAATAAGAGAAAAAGGATTGGATCTGGCAAGACAAAAATTTGAATTTGAAAAAGCAAATGCAATCGAAGACAGAAATTTGGTAAAAAAAAAAAACTTGAGTTAAAGAAAATGATGCTAGATATTGAAGAGAAAAAAATTAAACTAATGTGATATATGTACCTGTATGTAGTATTTTTGTTCTTTTTTGTTTTTTAGTTATACAATTAGTTAATATTAATATGCAACGAACTGCCAAGTGATGAGTTGTGCAATGAAGAGCGTTTTTATTTTTTCTATTAGCCTCTAAGTTTTTTTTTATCAATGAAGTGATTTTGTGTTTTGAAATATTAAAGACTGTTTTATCTCGTAGTTAAGAATAATGAAAAGGGTTTTTTAAATAAAACAATTACATAAACTTAAATCATATTGTTTTTTATTTCATCTCTAATATTTCTAACGACTTTTGTATAATTGTTGCTACTACTATTATAATTGCTTGAGTTTGGTATATTATTATTCGATTGTGGCAGATCTTCGGAGTCCACAATTTCCTCCGTTGGCAGTTCAACGTTAAACTTGCAGCAAATATTGTGCAACGCGCAACAAACATTCATAATGCGTACCACCTTTGGTGGATCTTAATCTAGCAAACACCGAAATCTTCCTTTCATTACACCACACACTCTATCAATTAATGATCTGGCTTTGCTGAACTTTTCATTGAAAAGTGCTTCAGCAGAAGCCTCTGCAGCGTTTCGATATGGCGTTAAGATCCATGGTTCTAATGGATAGCCTGAGTCGCCTGAGTAGTCAAGTAGTAGGGAAATGGGAAGGCAATAGTTGTTTTTGTTTTTAATGAGGAGGAAGAGGAATTTTGAAGAGCAAATTGTTTGTATGAAATTGAAAACCAATGAATTTGTTTTTGTAATTTTTTCTTGTGAGTGCATTAATAGGAGGAAAAATTGTTTTGCATTTTATGAAATTGAAAACCAATGTATGTATGTATATATGTATGTATGTATTTATGTAATTATGTTAAAAGTACATACAAACAATTTAACAGGGGAGACAATTTTTATTTATTTTTTTTTTTTTGCACTTTTAATTGTGATGAAATTAAAAACTGATGACTTGTATAAATAGTGTTTTAGTATTTTTGGTTTATTCATCTACATATTTTTATATGGTTATTTTTGTTTTTGTAAAGTGGAAACTTGAGAATTGTTTTGTTTATATGGAAAAAAAATATCTTTGTGTAAGGTTCTTTGACATTAATGAAGATATATTTTATGTTGTTGAGTATGGTCATGATATTCATCTACATATTTTGATATGGTTATTTTTGTTTTTGTAAAGTAATTAAGGGGAGTATTTTTTATTCACATTAAACATTTTTCATATCTAGAATATGTTTAAAATTAGTTTATGGCTCAATATTTATGTATTTATAATATTTTCTCAATTTGAAATATTAAGAGATATACCCAAATTACTCTTCTTTGGAGATAAATTATATTAGATATAAATATAATTGTCTGAAGTAAAATTATTTCAATCAGTTAATAAACTTTTTAAAAGGCGGAACAAAAATGGAATCAAATAAGATTACAAATGCTGATATTGTTGCGGCTTTCAATAAATTAAAAACAAGACCATATCTAGCAGCAAAGGATTTACTACCATCAAAGCCATATAAGGTATTAAGTATGTTCCGCCATAAGAATAAATATGGAAATGTGGTGATGGCAGAGCTTGAAGAGGGAATGTTATATCTTCCCAAACGATATAATAATTTGGAAGATAAAGTAATAGATGGAGTTAATAATGAACAGTTTACTTTAAGGAGGAAGTTAGATAATGGTTTATATGTTTTGGAATTGGAAGAGGTAGTCAGAGTAAACTCCGCTGGAGAAGACGAAGTGGGAGAGTTTTTCATCCCAAATTCTCAACCATATTTCAGTTGGGAAAATAGTAAAATTCCAAGAAATTCTTAATAAAGAAAATTTGTTAATTAGTATATAAGTATCATGATTTTTTAAAAACTAATTGTAAAAAGAAAGCTTTATAATATGGATGTTACATATAAAAATTCAAAAATTTCTTCAAAATTTTGATGGTTTAATTTTTGTTGAACATCAAAAAACACTGGAAGAGTATTTGGCACTTATTAATAAAACTGGGAATTATAATGAAGAACCTATATCATCTAAATATGGATTACACTTCAAAAACTGTTCATGGTCGGATGATAAAGCAAACGTTGGTCCTGATACTTGCAACTGTAGAAAGCATATACAACTTATAAAAAAAATAGAGGATTTTATAAAAAGATAGTATTTATTATCTAATCGTCTAAAATAAGTAAATAGGGAAAATATTTTTAATTTCAAATATGTTAATTTAAAAAAATAATAATAAATAAAAAATAATGCAACTTTAAAAAAATTTTTGTTTTTTTTTTTTTTTTTTACAATAACTTCTTGCAATTTTGAACTTGGTAAGGGTCTTATGAATTTTGAATTTTAGAAATAATTTTAGTAAATAATAGACTATCTATCAAGAACAACATATTCAGAATAATGAATACATCCAACAACACTAAAATTGAATCAAATTATATTTCAAACAAGGGTCAAATTGAAATTCAAGAAATCTTAATACTGCCGCCTATAGACATTCCACTATTCCTCGCATTGCATGATGGTCGTGATAAAATTCTCCTGGAAGTTTTACTAAATGTGGAAAAAGAACTTGGAATAAAAACAAAATAATATATATTTTTCTTATTTATTTATTTTTTATTTTCTATAAAAACAAATAAAAGTATTTAAATAAACTTAAAACTAACATATCATTTTCATGTAAATTAAAATAATTAAAAATATTTAAAATTTTATTAAAAGTAAAATTTTTACATCTTAAATAAATAAAAATGCAACAATAAACACCACAAAACATTGATGATTCACTTTGAATTCGCATTTTATTGTAGACAAATGTTTTAGAATTTCGGTTTAGAAATGAAATAAATGGTTTTATTGGAGGTTGACCTGCAGAGCAAAAAAATTCTGCTGGTTTATTTTCAGGGAAATAAAAAGCGACCCAATGCTGTCCAGGCTTATAAGATGGATCAGTGTTGGCTATGTAAAATGATGGTTTTGTAACAGGTGTCTTGGGTAATTTATTGCTCGCAAAAACTCCTTTAAATTTATATTTTGTATAATTATTTGAATTTAAAGTATTTATAATATTTATTGAGTTCATAGCGTTTGAATTATAGTGCGAGACTTATCAATTTCTATTATACTGTCAAATTCACAATATAGTAAGCAGGTAATTGCCACTGTTATGGGTTTCCCGAAACGTCCTTCTATTCGAATAGTTCCTTGATTTATTAAATTTCCACAATTAGAATTATTATTGTGATCTGGTGTTAAATCAAAAGCTAGTAAAAAAAATCCGCTATCAAAAAGTTCCTTTGTAATTTGATGACCTTTATCAAAATGATGGATTCCGGTACCTTTAAATAGGGTTTGATAACCACGAGTGCTTAATATTCCTCCATTGTTGTAGTTAAATTCTATTGGCTGTGCTGGAAATTGTACTCCATTAACAACCAAATTAAATCTTTGTAAATTAAAATGTTGAAAGTTGTATGGATTTTCTTTTCTATCTCCAGTATAAGCTTTGTTCGACACCATTCCAAAAATTAAGAAATTTGGTAATTGTCCAAGTATAACATTATCTAGAGATAATGAATGGTTTCCTGGATGTATAGTGAAGGTCTTAATTTCTACTCTCTTATATGGATAAATTGCATTTTTGCTTTGTAATACATTATGATGTGCCATTAATATACTACTATTGATAGTAAGATGATTTATATATAAATTGGCTTCATGTATTCTTAGATAAGATTCATTTTTATCCCCACTTTCTAAAATATAAAATTCTGATTTCTCCAAATTTAGTGTGACCTTAAGATCAACATTATTAAGCAAGTACTTTTGTTGATTAAATACATCTACATGAAGTTTTCCGAAAAGCTCCACCTTTTTCCCATCCTTAAATAATTTTTTTCTTTTATCTAAACCGGGATTTTCTTTATCGATTAATGAATTAATTTTATTCACATCAGTAGCCCAACCACACGATTCAAGATGGGTAGATCTAGCATCATTTCCATAATTGAGTAATGTTTCCATATATGCTCTATAGTGATAGTTGTTGTCAGGTTGAGATACACTTTTATTATTGAAATGAACTGTACAATTCCTAAATATGGAATGCAACAAGTTATTAACAACGCCTCCAGTTCCTCTGAATTCAAGCACTAGTCTAAGATAAATACTATTAAGATCTCTATATGTTTCACCATTCCCCAATGATACAAATTCAATTGTACTAGAGTTGTCCAATGAAGCAATTGGATTATAACATATTTCTTCTGTTTTAATTACACTAATTTGAATTGGGGGAGATTCAAATAAATCCAATTCACTTTTCATACATTCTATAAATCCCGACATTTTAAATTTCCAAAAATATCGTTAAAGTTCTTTCCTCTACAACGTTTAGATTTATTATGCGGTTTTTGTTTTAAGCGTTTAAGTTTTATATGCTTCCCTTTACCTTTCTGCATTGTTTTTATTTTTTCAATAGTAGCTTCTTTGATATTATTCATAATTTTTCTCCCTTGATTAAATAGAATATCTTTCACAGGTTTTGTTCCCATTTCCTCCAAATTTTCTTTTCCAATGTCTAATGACTTATTTTTTAAATAATTTAATCCTGTTCTCAAGAATGGTTTCAGGTGTGAAAACAAAGATGAAAACAGTGATCCAATGCCACGTCCATATTGCACAAACCTTGGTGTATGATATATTTCACCAATATTTTGAACATTATTTCCAGACTGATTATTATAATAATTTGTATACATCACATCCATGGTTATTGCAAAAATGATTTAAAATTTTACTAAACATTTATTTTATATATTTTTTAAAGTGTAGAGTACAATAAACTGGTATGAATTCATTCAAACTTATTATTCCTCCTTCATCATTTCGAATCATTATAGATATATTATTAATGTTATAAGATTCAATAGGAAAATATTCAATTCTATTAAAATGAATATAATTTTTCAATGTGGATATTGAAAATATTTTCAAACATTTAGTTTTTTTATTACCTACATGTCGTGGTTTAATTATATCAGTGTAAATAAATACAATTTCATTTATATCTGGTGAAAAGACTTTAGTAAAATAATTTGTCATATTATCTGAAAATTTGGTTAAAGATTTGTGCAGAATGTGGTTTGTTGATGTTAAAATGGAATCCTTTTCAACGTTTTCTAATTCATCTCTACTAGTATAAGAATCAAATTCGTTGACTTTCTTTTCTGTTGCTAAATTTGTTTGTGAGGTATCATTCTTTAACTTATTTAAAGGATCTGATTTTTTATCACTTAAATCTTTTTTTCTGTGGATACATTACTTTTTGGAGTATCACTTAATTTATTCAAAAGTTTTGTTTTATTATTCAGATTGGGGTTTGTTATCATAAAATCATTAGAGCTTTCTAAAAGTTCGTGAAATTTTAACTTAATGTCTTCATATTCATTATTTGCACTATGCTTCAATATTTTTGTTTTTCCATGTACTATAGCTTGTGAATCGACATTTGAAATTGTATTTCGTTTTCTACGTTTGGCAATGTTTTGATTATTTCTTTCCAGTAATGAAAATGAAATATCTGATAATCCAACTACCCAGTGATCATCCAAATTTAGAGATTGTGTTAGCAAATTTGTAAAAGTGTTTGGAGTATTTTTATATATATATCCATTGAATTATTACTTAATAAAGTAACATAAATATTTTCTTCTTGTATACATGAAGCCATCTTTAAAAAGAATGATCAATATAGTATGTTGTTTGTTATACATATATTATTTACTAATATCGTTCTGATGAATCCATGAATTATATTCTTTTCCGAAACCAAGCCATTTTACCAATAGTTTTTCTCCTTTTCGCTTTAAAATTTTTTCTACCAAAAAAATGTTTGGGGCTTTTGTTTTTAACAATTCTTCTTCATAAAATCCACCTTTAATTATATTTCCGTTAAAATCTGCAAGTTGATATGTTATAGGATTGGTTACGTAAATTTTGTTTATCTTAAAAACCTCTGTAGACCAATTTGGTGTATATCCTTTCTCAAATTGATTTTTATATTTACTAATGCGAACTAAATCATTTAATTTATATTTTCCTCCTTTGAAAACCTTCAAATTACTGTATACAGTATTAAGAAGTTTCTGTTCATTTTTCTTTCAACAATTTATTTAATATATCATCTATCCATTTATAATTTCCCTGCATACTAAATTGTTTCCACATTTTATTTTTTAAAGTTCTATTAAAACGTTCAACTATTGATGCCTTCATACTTGAAAAAGTGTTGTAATGGTTAATTTCATATTCTTTCATAAGAGTTTTAAAATAGATATTATAAAATTCTTTCCCTTGATCAGAATGGATATTTTTGGGAGATTTTCCTTTGTTTAATTTTATAATACGTTTTAATGCTTTCGAAATTTCTATTCCTGTTTTAGTTTTTAGTGGTAATGCGTATGCATACTTTGAAAATACATCAATTACAGTAAGCATATATTTAAAACCTCTATTAAATTTTGCATACGGTATCATTTCCACTAAGTCAATCTGCCATGTATCTAAAATACCCTTTTGAATAAATCGTCGGCGCTGAAAGGTCTTTCTCGCTTGACGATGTAGTTCATCAACAAGAATTCTTTTACTCATATTTATATTTATAGAATGTTAATGCTTCACTTCATTTAAATGTCGTGTATTAAAGTGTAAACATGTTTCAACAGTTTATATATCCATTCACTATGATGATTTGTGGTCCCTCTGGTTGTGGGAAATCCACATTTATTATGAATTTGATAAAAAATCAACATTTAATATCTAAAAACATAGATCGTGTTATTTGGTGTTTTGCAGAAAAAAATTCTCTTCCGAGAATTAACAATGTAGAGTTTATACATGGTATTCCAGAGGATTTTGCTACTGCAGAAAATGAATCGGTTTTAATAATATTGGATGATTTAATGCTTGAATCATCTAATAAAAAAGTGTGTGAACTTTTTACTAAGGGATCTCATCATAGAAATTTAGCTGTGATTTTAGTAACACAAAATATTTTTCATAAAGGTGCTTATTCCAGAGATATTTCTTTAAACTCTAAATATATAGTTATGTTTAAAAATCCTAGGGATAAGTTACAATTTCAATATTTAGCTCGCCAAGTATACCCAGAAAACTCAAAAGGTCTGGTTGATGTATATAATAACTGTACGCAGCAGGCTCATGGTTATTTATTAATTGATCTCACTCAACAAATACACAACGCATTAAGATTTAGAACGGATATTTTCAATAAAAATCACTATTTAATATTTGCAAATATAAACAATGACCTCGAACCTAAAACTGTTGAAGGAGAACAAACATATTCTTTACGTTCTTAAGAAAGCAGATCCTAAATTACGAAATGCAATACTGAAACATGTTGATGATGTTGTTATTAAAACAATAAATGAAATACTTTTTAATATAATTAATGAGAACCATAAAATCAATAAAGCAGTTTTTGACAAAATAAAACCATATAAAAATACAATTAGAAAAGTTTGTTCACCAGAAACCTCAATGAAACAAAAGAGGAAACATCTAATTCAAAAAGGAGGATTTCTACCAATTATTATTTCATCCGTTTTAAGTGGAGTTATTGGAAAAATTTTAGAAAATGTCAAATAATTTATCCAAATTGATAGTTCTTAATCCATCAACTTACGATAAATTTAAAATTAAATATTCTGACTCCAATGTTCTACATCGAAAACTAATACCAATATATAGTTCACACACACTAAAAGATATTAATAAATGGTATTATATTAAACAAGAATTAGCAAAATATTTAATTGGAAGCCAAATATCATCTTCTCATCAAACTAAAAGTTCTAAATTGAGTAACCTACGTGATAATGAAACACAAACTAGGAAAATATATAAGAAACATATTGAAACTCAAACAATGCAACCAGAGTCAAGTAGTGTAGGAACACAATCTAATATAAATTTACCTGAGGAAATTTATACTAATGAAAATTATGATGAAATTGATATGGATACAACATTACAAAAACTTAATCCTACTTCTGTCTCTTCAGCAGCCAAACGACTTAAAAATTTTTCAAATAATGGAACACCAAAAATAAGAATATTGTCAAAGGATGAAAATCACAAAAATTTGAAGCAATATCAATATCTTCTAAAGCCGCATCATCATAAATCCACTCGAATTCCCCATATGGAAGATATTCTGACATGGCCCAACCATATAAATTGTTAGCATCTAGATACATTAAATATTCTGAAGGCTTACTACTATCAAAGTCTTCTAAATATTTATTATTTGCTCTAGAATATCTCTTTGAACATTGTACTAGTCCTCCTCTAATACCTTCTTGTATAAAATTATACATATTGACGTCACTTAAAAGTTCTAACCTTATGTTAGTTGTTCTTAACATCGCATCTCACGATAAACCTGGAGCAGTATAATATTGGCATGGGTCAAGTTTGTATATACTTTTACAGATACTTCTAAAATTTTGAAAAATATTTGTTAAGAGGAGAACATCTGTTTTTAAATATAATTTAGTGTAATCTAACAAGTTATTACATTTAAAAGTTGTCCAAACCGATTTAACATGATCATAAGTTTCATCAGAACAATGCGAATTATTTAAAATGTTATAAAATTTTTCTTTAGCAGGAAGATTAGTTTCATTAAAGCGCTCCATCTAATCAATATAAGAATAAGAAAATACTCCTTTTCTTCTGAGTAAATCAAATTGTTGCTTTTGATTATAAATTTTATTTAGAATTTGAAAATCACTGTCATTTAAATTTTTGGCTAGAGATTCTAAGCTGGAGGCCATAAAACGAAAAGAGTCTAAAAACCGAATTTCAAGTCCCTAATTTTCTTCAACTGTTATAAACTTTGATAACGATATATATAGTTCTTTATTGAGAGGAATTACCTTTATATCTCCCTCAAATTGTGAAAGTTCTTTCATAAATAAGTGACAATCATAGGAGGAAAAATTATGAAAGAATACTGGTATGAATTTGGCTATTTTATAATTAATATTACATGAGCTATGGGCTGCTCCTCTAAATTTACCAGTTAAATGACAATAATTCCGTACTTTGTCTGCTCCTAAAATTTGCTTACATATGTGACAAATTGTTGAGAAGTTATACAAAATTGTTTCATCATTGGAGAGGGCTGTCATTGGTACGACCTTATTTAAATAGTTTCCATAAATTTCTTTTGCGTCATTAATTAAATTTTCTATGAATATTGTAGGAGCATCATTACCAAAATAAATATTAAACTTATCTAAATTATCATTAAAACTACACTTAATATAATAACTAAAAGCACAAGCTATATGTTTTTGTATATTTACTTGCTCGTTATCAATTTTCTCCAAATACGTCTCAAAATCAGCATATATAACGAACGGTACATCTAACTCCTTTTGATAATTTTTAAAATATAAAATGTTATTATCACCCACTGGCATTTTCGGTACTACTTTTTTGCAGTTAAGATAATGATCTTCCATTATCCTCTCATTTGGAGAGTACTGCAGACATGCGTTGCAAATGAAAACCCGTCCATGGTGGGAAGTTAAACTTGATCTTACTAATCTGAAATATTTGAATAATAATAATTTAATTTATAAAATATGTAGTTAATTTTTATTTAAATTACCTTCCGATATCTTTAATGTAAACGTAGTGACACCATTCTTCGTCCATAAGAAGAAGAAGATTTATATGGTGATTCTTTACTGCAGAAGTGAGGTAATAAGGTCTAACTATAGAATTACCTTCGCAGCCAAATACATTTATGCTAACATGTTCATTCTTGCTTTCAAATATCTTTATATCTTTTAACTTCATTGGAAATTCAAGTTTTTCAAAATTTAGCACTTCATTTTCCACACATATTTTCTCCTCATTTATTTTAATATTTCCAAATCCATTGCAATTCACAAATCCATTTGCTCCATTATATAAGAATGAAGCGATGATACACCACTTGAAACAATATTCATCATCATTTGGATAGTTGAAACAGGCATCTTTTTTCTTTATCCAATGTGGTAATGGTATGTATTTGGAGCCTCTAATGAATGAAGCCTTATTTATATTTATTTCCAAGTGCTTCATTCGTATTAGGGACCATCCACTATCCCTCTCTTGGAATTCTGACATTTTTTTACATATATACGTGTATTGTGCTTTCAAAGATTCTGCAATACTATCACTTATGGTTAAAAGTGACATTTTTGTTCTATGTGTTATGGTGGTTAGCATTATTTCATCTTCTACAATTTTAATATATTCGCACTCCACTTCTAAATTGTATTTCAATGTTATCTTTTTATTTATAGCGTTCTCCAAAATTTCAAAAATATCATGGTTTACATCTTCTAAAAACTCTTGAGGATGCAGAATTTCCTCTTTTTGGTTTCTGTAGAGGTATGTTAGAATTCTTTCTTTGAAAGCGCTTTTAACACAACTAAATTTATTAGAAGTAGAATGCTCACTTCTACCACTGACACGGGATGTGCTGGCATGAGTCCTTTCATGGTCCTTTAGATGTTTTTCCTTTGAAAACCATTTCCAACATTCCGAACAATGAAGGATCTCATGTCCTTCAAGCATTTCTTTTTCCACAAAAATTGATTTGCAATATTTACATTTATAAGAAGGCATATTGTTTAAAATTTACGTCTAATCACTTTTAATTATGTCAACAGACAAATGAAAAAAAAAAAAACATATATTTAAATATTGATTAAAGGTTTGACATTTTTATACACTTACGCATACAGATACACACTTATGTATGCATATTCCTACAAAAATGTTTTAATTTTTTTAACGGAAAAGTATTTTGCTTCGTTAAACACTTTTGATTCACCAGCAATTATTAAATTTAAATAATAATTCTTAATGCATAGGTGTATTAATAAAATAATTCTTAATTAAAAATTACTTCAAACATGGACAGACAGAAGCTTACATGCGAATTTTGTATTAATGAGACCTTTTCCACAAAGTGGAATAAAAAAAGGCACTTTATGAGATATCACAATTTTCATAAAGATAAAGCAAAAGACTTTTCACACTATTTGGAGACTGCAGATACTTGAGGGGGCGCAACATTGAATTTCGTTCCGGAGAATAAGGAACTAATGGAGGAAGATGAAAATCTTCAACTGGATGTCAGACCATACTCAGTTCCAGAAGAGTATAAAACAATAATGGACGAAGACGAAGATCTTCTTCTAAATTTATATATATAATAATTTTTAAGTATAATGTAAATAAAATAATAATAAGCACTATATAAGTTTAATATATTTTTATTAAATAAATAAAAATAAAAATAAAAATAAAAAAACTGTTTTATTTATAAAATTTTAGCTATAGCTAAGTTCAAATATTGCAAGCCCATTTGAAGATTTGTAAATAATAGTCCAGTTTTTATCATTCAATTGCGTTAAATAGGGATCTTCCTTGTTTAAAAATTTCACGAATCGTTGCGGAAGATAAAACCATTGTTATTTAAATATGTGATAACTTTTGATCCATATTGTGTTTCTTTCCACTCAAATTTTAAAATTTTGAATGGCTGATGTAGGGGAATATCATCAATTTTTGTATACTCTGCCTTAATACCAAGAGCCAATTTAATAATTTGTTCATACATCTAAAATATATATAAATATATATATATATATATATATATAAATACATGAAAAGTTAAATGCATTTTACAATGGTGATAGCTTACCATTCTGCTAACTATACTTTGAAGTATTCCTCAGATCAAATGGTAATAAATATGATTTGATTCCTCTTTTTATACTAATTTAAAAAATACTCTTTTATATATATAGTAAATTGATATAAGTAAATATATAAGTAAATATATAAGTAAATTGAATACTTTGAGTATTTCTCTTTAATATTTCAAATAGAGAAAATATTAATTTAGCTTTCATATAGAAATATTTAGTTATAAACTAATTATGTAAATAAAATATACTCCCATAGTTTGTTATTAGAATATTCAAATTAATCATTTCAAATTGAGAAAATATTATAAATACATAAATATTGAGCCTTAAACTAATTTTAAACATATTCTAGATATGAAAAATGTTTAATGTGAATAAAAAATACTCCCCTTAATTTGTTATTAGAATATTTAATATTAATCATGACCATACTCATCAAAATAAAATATATCTTCATTAATGTCAAAGAACCTTACACAAAGATATTTTTTTTCCATATAAACAAAACAATTCTCAAGTTTCCACTTTACAAAAACAAAAATAACCATATAAAAATATGTAGATGAATAAACCAAAAATACTCAAACACTATTTATACAAGTCATCAGTTTTTAATTTCATCACAATTAAAAGTGCAAAAAAAAAAAAATAAATAAAAATTGTCTCCCCTGTTAAATTGTTTGTATGTACTTTTAACATAATTACATAAATACATACATACATATATACATACATACATTGGTTTTCAATTTCATAAAATGCAAAACAATTTTTCCTCCTATTAATGCACTCACAAGAAAAAATTACAAAAACAAATTCATTGGTTTTCAATTTCATACAAACAATTTTCTCTTCAAAATTCCTCTTCCTCTACTACTGTCAAATTGTATAAGTATTACAACAAATAGAAAAAAAAATACTTACCAAGGATCCAAGTTCCATTCATTACGCTGCCGAACTTTGTTTTCAGTATTTGTCTTTCATTGGAGAGATTACATACATGGGAATCGTGACTTGAACCTCCATACCTACAATCGACAGCTCTAATTATCATTTTATGATCACATATCTGAAATAAACCATTATTAAAAATGTTATCTTTAAAAAACAAAAGATTACTTACAACCATAGCATTCATGCTATGCTTAAGCTTCCTATTAAAATATAAATGTTCATTTTCACTGGGTCTTATCATCTGAATGTGTGTACCATCTACTATTCTAATCACACCAGGAATATTACTTTTTCTAAAAAAAAGTTTTAGCTTCTTTCTTTTCATAGAATCTTTTCAATTGCTATGCACACTTCCGCCAAACATCGCGACATAGCTGGCTGAGATATTCTGAGGAAATGATCTTGACCAATTTGGTGTTGGTAGCCACCTTGACCAAGAAATTTTAACGCAGCCGCTAATTTGATAATTGGCGGAATTGCACTTGATTTCGTAATATTGCATTCCGAGCTAATATTATTTAAGACATATACAAATGCTTTTTTATTTAATCTAAAATTTTTTATAAAGCTGAAAAAAGAAATATTCTGCATAAGTAAACGTTTATTTTTCGAAAGCATCAAAATAAATTACCTTTTTTCATTCAGAATATCGGATTTGCTTCTAAGCAATCTGCTCTGTATCGTTTCATTTTGCTCATGCTCTTTTTCGTCGTCGAAACACAGTGCCACAGAATCCATTTTTATTATTTTTTTTTCTTACAGAATTTCCTAAATAAATTTTATAAACAATTTTAACAGCCAAACACAAACAATTTATTTATTTTTAATTTGACGTTTGTTGACACTGACGTTTATTTTAGCAGCATTGCCACGATTTGAAATAAATTGCGAATGCGATTGCGAAAGTCTAACAGAATACCAATTTTCTCTCGCATCGCATTTCATTTGCGCATCGCATTGATTTTCGCATCGCAATTCAGAATAAGCCTCCAGGCTTCCATCAAAGGATATTCCAAAAACGGCTTTTTCAACAGCAAGTAGTAAATTTGAATACCTAAGACTGCCCCGACTATATTCCAGAGAATGATAGATAATGTTTTCCGCGAATATATAGAAAGAATTTGTTATGTCTACATTGACGACATCATCGAAATTGGAAAAGAGGATCATCTAAAAAATATAGAGACAATATTTAGTAGACTTAATGAAACTAATTTGAAAGTTAATCTTTACAAAACACACTTCATGAAAACGGAGGTGGTGTTTCTCGGATATCTCGTTGGATCTGAAGGAATCAAACCAGATCCTGCCAAAATCTAATCTATTGAAAACTTGTTACCGCCAATAGACCTAAATGAGTTGAAAAGTTTCCTAGAGACGACCTCGTACTATAGAAGATTAATTCGTGATTATGCAAAGGTAGCAAAACCCGTTACTAACTTAACCAGACATGAGCATGTGAAGGCGAGCCAGTCTAAGAAAGTCCCGATTACCCTAAACAAAGAGTATCTAAAAGCATTCAATACATTGAAATCATTATTGACAGTAGCCGAAATCTTATCATTCCCAGATTTCGAGAAACTTTTCAATTTGACAACTAATGCGTCTAATATTGCATTGGGTCCAGTATTGTCACAGGGTGAAATTGGTAAGGATAAGCTCATAGCGTATATTTCTCGTTCGATCAACAAAACCGAAGACAATTATGCTTCAAATGAAAAAGAGTTGTTTGCCATCATATGGGCTCTACATAATCTCAGGAACTATTTATATGGTGCCAAGAAAATCCGGATCTGTTCTAACTACCAACCTCTAACATTTGCACTAGGGAAAAGAAATCTTAATGCCAAATTAATAAGGTGGAAGGCACGAATAAAAGAGTAGAACCACGAGTTGATTTATAAGCCTGGTAAATCAAATCACGTGGCAGATGCTTTCTCAAGAATGAAAGCCTTTTGAAATCATTTATATCATTCTTCTACTAACAGCCAGTGAAGGAATGGCTGTGCATCCGGACGGTACTATAACTGCATCGAAAGGTAAAGGAAGTGATACATGTGATACTTTAACCAGCTCCGAGGGCCAACAAGATAATGGATTCTCGTCAGGGGCAACGGTACACGGTGCCGATCGGGATTCCTCGGACTTAATGCCCCATGTAGAGATTCCTATTAATGTTTTTAGAAATTAAATAAAAATAAGAGTCGGAATGGATATGGTGGCACACGAGGAACCACACCGGGGGTATTCTAAATATTTTATATCCTCAAAAACCTGCTCCGAAGAAGCGCTTATCACTTTATTGAAAGAAAAACTTCGACCAAATATTCTAAATGGAATAAATACCTAAAGGTTTACTTGGAATCATGCAGGAAATTTACATTGACCATTTTTCTAGGTACAAGGTTAGAATTACACAAAAGATGGTAAAGGATGTTACATCAAAAGAACGCCAATTCGAAATTGAAGCTGAACATAGAAGGGCACATTGCAATTGTAAAGAGAATAAGGAACAAATTTTAGAACGGTTCTATTCCCGCATATGTAAGTGAGCATTAAAAAATACGTTGCCAGTTGCGATGTTTGTAATCGATTGTAAGTATAACGCCTCCAAAAGTTCATCATCAGGGGACTCCTGATCCCAGATACCCGTGTGAAATTCTTCGTAAGGACATTATGGAGATTCAGCGACAAAAGTTCGTTACATTCATAGATAAGTTTACTAAGCGAAATTCTTTAGTATACGGGATAGATCGTTATTTCAAGTAAGAAAGAAATTGATTAAAATCTTACATTATTTTACAGTGCCTAAAATTCTTGTCACTGACAACGAACGCAGATTTTTAAGTCCTTTAATTAAAACTTTTATTAAATCACTAGGAGTCCACGTAGTGAAGTGAGGTAATCGGACAAGTCGAGAGACTGCACTCAACAATAATTGAAATCCACAGATGTTTAAGGGTTGAATATCCAGAGCTATAAGTAAAGGAGTTAATCGAGATCTGTGTCGATACATATAATAATACCATCCATTCAGTATCGAAGAGGAGACCCGAGACTTATTTTTTAATGGCACTGGCGGGCAGATTATGAAAACCTATTATCCGAACAAAACAAGGTAAATATAGATCTCAGACATCTGTTAAAGAAAAATAAGGCAGTTCGCAATGCAAGAATGAATACAAAAAGACAGAGTCCGAAAAAAAAGATTAACAAAGAGCACATAAAAAACTTAAGTAGCTCAAGTTTGAAGAAAAATCTTATTTGAAAATTTAACCATGAAGAACCTTTTTCACCTCATGTAACTTTTAGAGGGATAAAAACTTCACTGGCGTATAAATGTGTCTTAAATAAATTCAAAGAAGATGAATGCAAAAACTTAGTCGTATATTATAAAAAATTTGAGGGTGGCTAGCACAAATAACAAGAGCATGCCTGTGAGTGCGATAGATTGTACTTCAGTAGGTTGGGAGAGGCACGCCTGCTCCCGATTAAAACAGAATTATGCGATCCCTCCATAGCAAGTTCCAGAGAAATATAAGTCCAACCCAAAAATTACGAAAAACATTAAAAATTTAAATGAAATATTTAACATTGCGTGATATTTTCATGAATTAAAAGTACTTTTGTTATAATAAGATATGTATTATGTTTGCAATAGTGATACTTTTACATATTTATTAATGTTTTATTTTTAAATAATTGCTTAAATAAATATAAAAAAATTGGCTTTTATATTATATTATGCAATTTGAAAATACTATACCTAGCAGTGAAACAGCTTAAGATGTTGATAATAACCTTTTCATTCATTATTTCCTAACATTATTTTAATCCAAAAATAATAGATTAATACTATTATTTATTAAAAAAATTTTACATAAATATTTATAGTTAAAAAATATGTTGACGTTTAATGAAGACATATATTATAGTAACGGAAATATTAATGAAATATTTTCCTTGAAACTTGCGAGATTGAGATTTATCGTTAACAATTTTTAGTTCAAAAATGGCCTGTTGACGATTTTTAAGCTTTTTTCTCAAAATTTTACGATTTTTGATAAAATTTACCTACTAACTATTTTTCGTGAACACAAAACATTGGTTAAATAATGAACTTAATATTGATAAATTAATAAAGAAAAAATAGTATTTATTACTAAACTTGCTATAAAACGATTTTTTAATTTCATTAATGAATTTGTATTGTATAAGATTAGAAAAAAGTTAAGTTTTAAGAATTCTGTTTAATCGATTTGTATTATCTTTTTTATTTTAACTAATTTCAAAATGAATAGTATTTTATTTGGCATTTTCCATCCCTGAACTACTAATTGTGAATTTTGTCATAATGTTTTATTTTAGTTGTTTCTTTCAGAACAAATTAAATACGAAACTGAATTGTAATTTTTTAAAACACTTCCTAACTTTCAGCAACTAAATATCTCCTGTGACTCCTTTATAAAACAAATTATAAGTATTTAAATAATTAAATATTTCATTGAGGGTAATTAGATTGTATAATAAATATTTTAATCAATAATAATATTTGTTATTGGATGCGGGAATTATGTGCAATATATTAGAAAAATAAAAAAAAAAAAAATAAAAATACTATTTATTTTGATATTAGTTAAAATAAAAAAACACCGATGAATATTTGGATTACGCGGAGGCCTGTGGAATAGATCTTATATTAATATAATACAAATAATTGTAACGTCTTTATGATGTAGTTTAGGATGTGGAATGAGTGATTATATAAAAGTGTAAAATCAAAAAATTGAAACATGAAATAGGAAATGAGGATTGATTTCTAAATATTCTCTAAAATATTGACTGGAAGGACACAAAGTTTTGTAATTGGCCTTATGTTTTTAAATCAGCGACGGGAACGAGACCGTCAGTACCAAAATATATTTTTGTGATATGACCCAACCTCCATTAATTTGGGGGATTATGTCATCTTTAATTACTACAAGCTGACCAGTAGTGATATTTTCTTCAGAATTTTGCCATTTATATCTTTTTTGGAGTTCCTTAAGGTATTCATATTTTCGTCGTTGCACGAATTGATGATGTAGTAATTTTAGTCTTTCCCAACGATCTCGTAAATTTAGACGTTCCGCGGGTAATTCCGGTGAAGGTAGCACAGCGAAGGAAATGGCCTGGAGTGAGAGCGAGCAATTCATTGGGATCATTTGACATGAGGGACAAGGGTCTTGAGTTGAGAACTGATACAATTCGAACTAAAAGGATATTGAACGGTTCAAATGTGTATTTAGTATTTTGAGCGACTTTTTGAAAGTGCATTTTAAATTACTTAACACCTGTCTCCCATAATCCTCCCATGTATGGTACATTTGGAGGGTTAAAATGCCATTGAAATCCGTGAGATGAATACTTTTCTATTAGATCTTGGGACGTAGTACTTATAAATTCTTCATATCTGTGCACCTACAAAATTTGCCCATTATTAGTCATGACCTTCTATGCCGACCTATGCATCTAGTGAAGGCTGCCGGGAAAGAGTTAGTAGTCAGATCTGAACATAGTTCAAGATGTATGTGATAAAGCAAACGAATACCTATGCTTTATGATAGGAAGCATTTCATAGTATGGAAGTTTCAATAGAGAACGGCCCCGCAAAATCTGAACCAGTGATGGTAAAAGGTAGAGAAAACTAACTTCGTTCTAGTGGGAGAGATCCCATTGGTTGAAATTTTACCTTATGTTTATAGCAAGAACATGTAACACATTTTCTAATACAAAAACGAGTGGCCGACATAAGTCGCGAGACAAAATACTCTCCTCTTATTGCTCTTAGCATTAAATTAATTTCGGCATGCATAAGAAGATTATGCGAGAAATTAATAAATAACTTACAAAAAGTGGAATTGACAGGAAGGAGAATTGGATGTCGTTCACTATACGACAGGGCTGAATTTGAAATTTTACCGTTAATTCTTATAATGCCATTGATATTTAAATACGTGTTTAAGGGATGTAAAGAACTTTTTATATTTTTGCAAGGAATAATATTCTCTATAGTAATGAAGTAGTTGGGTAATGTAAATCAGTTTATTCTTAATTTTAGAAAACTCTTGATGATTAATACGCTATACTTTTTTTACTAATGATATTGATTCAGTAGAAGAAATTTGCTTAACATGCGAAGGAAGACTTAGAGGAGTTTTTGACTGATTTTGCATACTTTTCCTATTCGCATCGATAAAGCGAAATATTCTTCTCACAATGGGATAGCTTTATCCCATTTTAAGAAACGAGTGGGTAGATTTTCATCTATATCTTTCTTAATTTCATCATCAGTGAACAAATGGGGAATTTCAATCTTTTGTCTTGCTTCAGAAGAACTTTCACTAATTATTATGGGCTTTGGCCATTCTTCGGAGTGCTTTTGAAGTCAGACTGGTCCATTTCATTATAAGGAGTTGTTTAAGAGTTGATCAGCATCGCAACCCCGACACCCTAAATCAGCGGGATTGTCGAAAGACCGGACATGGCGCCAAGACACGTTTCCAACGTTTCGTATTATTTGTGCAGTCCCGTTATCGAAGTAAGTTTTCCAAGTGTTCGGAGGTTTTTCCAACTAGCTGAGAACTATAGAGGAATCAGTCCAGAAAAACAGTTCACAACTATAACAAGGTATTGAATTTGTGATTTGTTTTATTAACTTTGATAATAGAAGAGCTTCACAAAGTTCCAGTCGTGGGAAACTAAGAGGGTTTATAGGGGCTACTTTTGTTTTTGAAACAAAGAGATGTGATACAACAGAGGAATCAGTTTGAATTCGCAAATATACTGCTGCGCAGTATGCTTTCTCAGATACGTCACAAAAACCATGAATTTGAGTTATCAGAGAAGGAGCAAAATTTATCCATCGTGGAATCTTTAGAGCAGAGATTAGCGGGAGATTTTTTACAAATTTGTTCCAATTTGCTAATGTGTTGGATTTCACATTTTCATCCCAATTAGTACCTTCCAACCGGAGTTGTTGAAGTAATATTTTCGCCTGCATTACTACGGGAGAAATTCACCCAGCTGGATCAAAAGTTTTTGCCAAATTTGACAGCATCTGTCGCTTTGTTATAGCTTTAGTAGGATAAATGGGTTCAATGGTGTAAGAGAATGAATCAAATAATGTAACCCATTGAATTCCTAGAGTTTTAGTCATACTCCTGGCTTCCTTGAATTTTAGAAAATCTGAGTCTAAAATGTCTTTTTTAGGGACAGATGCAAGAAGGCACTTAGAAGTAATCCTTTTCAAGGGAAATCCTGAGCTACTCTAACTTGAGATAAAGAATCAACTGGTGAAGGTATAAATGTGACTATTCTCAACTTAGTACTACGGCTTTCAGGCTTGAAAACGAAGTGATGGGGCAGATAAAAAGAAGTATAACCATGACGAGATAGGGTTTCTGATGAAACTGTGGGCTTCATATGGTTGATAGATATGTATTCTTTTAAAACATTATTGTATGTCGCTGTTACTTCTCATTTTTTCTTCAATAACTCTCTTAGATTACGATATTGTGCCATAGCAGCAGAACGGGAGGCGCCGAGGCATATATTAGCTTGGAATTCTTACTTGAAAGGGAGCTTTACTACATAGCTGCCTTTATGATTTCAAAAAGTGGTTCTCTGATATAAGCCTTCGCAATATTCTTTTTCTTTCGAGGCAAGGCGCTAACTGGAAACTTTCTTTTGTTCCCAAAACTTAATCAATTGGTCACTAAGAGGGTCGCCAGATGTAACGCCTACGGGACCACTGATAACCCATCCAAAAATGGTATGTTGAGCCATGAGAGAGTGCACAACACATTTAGCACCTTCAAGTAGGATCTAGGGAAGAACATTACTATCAATAAGTATATCTACGTGACTACGAAAGTAAAAGTCTGGGCCGACTAGTTTCGAATCTTTCAAATCTGATAGCGGAATATCAGATTTTGAGTAAGAGAAGTTGGGTAACATGCGGTTGGTAACAAGTTGGTAACATGACTATAGCTTCTATGCCTACATAACGACTATATTACTCTGAGTATAATGTCAGTTTGGAAGAATTTTCCTTCTGTTGGGAGCATTAGATGGTGTTGAAGTCTCATTTTTCAGAGCCCTGATCTAAAAAGGCACGTGCTTTGAAATTCTCACCTTGGTGTCTGATGCAAACTATCGCTATGGGAAGGTATCTACGGTAGTACATCTATCATCAATTTGAGCTACATGGGTAGCTGCTACTCTTTCCCGAGTCTGTTCTGAAGAACCGGGATTATTCTGATTCGTAGATTCTGGATTGGAGTGATTGTTTAAAGTTTTAAGGAAATGTAGCAACGAATGATAATTCTTCTTGCAATGGGTACATGAAAATTTGCTTGGACAATACTTTCGAAGATGACCTGTATCTAGTAACAAGACATATCTTGTTACTAGATACAAATTGGTTTCTACTTTGGAGATCAAAATTTAAGAACTGAGAACAATTTTTAATAGGGTGATTGGATCCACATATTTTACAGGGGAATTGTGATGGTTCTACCTTAGATGTGTTTTCTTTCCTTCTTTCGCTGCGGTAATTGATTGAAAATCTTTCTTTCGTGATTCTAAGCGTTCAACGATTTCGCACCTATGAGATAGAAACTTATCCATTCTTTCCCACTTAACTACGTTCTATGAGATTCGAGAGACTGTTCCCGCAAGGAGAGAGTTTCCATGGGAAGTTTGGAAGAACAGAAAATAATGATGAATGGATCCTATTCTCCAATCATGACGTCTTTGGCTTTTATAGCAGAAAGACAGTCATTAATTGTACTCTGAATATTCTGAAGAGCATCACTAGTTTCAGTTTTAATAGTAGATAGATTAAGCAACATTTTAATTTTATTTTCTACATGAATTCTTTGGTTTTCGTATCTATTCTTCAACGCTTCCCATGCTAAGAAGAAATTGTTAGAGCATAACTTGTATTTTCTTATTATGCCACCAGCCTGTCCTTGAACTTTTAATCTAAGGTGATACGATTTTTGAACTGTGGGTATTCTTGGGTTGTTGATTAGACAGCGGTGAACATGTCACATAAGGACGGCCACTCTTCGTAACCATTATGGAAGATTTGCATATCACATGGGGGAACTTTGACGTGAGAAAAGTTCTCTTCATTGAAAGAGTTTTGAAGGGTTTCCAATGGGACATTTGTTATGAAGGTCTTTTGAATATCAATAATTTTAGATTTGCATTTAACGAGTGGATTCTAAAAATTCTTTTTCAAATTTACCAATCTTATCACCACAGAGAGATTAATATTGAAAGTAATCAAAACACGTTTAGAGACTTGGTTCAAAAGTAATTATTTTAAAAGAATTAACTTAAAAAATGTACACTTGGATTTGCAAAACATATTTTATTTGACAACAAATACTCTTTAGAAAAAACAATAAGAAATGTTTACCGGGAATTGCAAAAAAAAATATATTTTGTGCTGAATATTAGGTATATTAAAAACTAAATATTAAATAGTCGAGAGATTTGCTAAAAAATCTTGTTATTCCAATTTAAAATTTAATAGTTGTTTGAAATATTATTTGCGAACAAAAAAATTTATTTCTTAAATACAAAATATTCCAATAAATTGGTTTTTTCTTTATTATTCGCTGGGATTTGCGAACTAGTAATTTTTATTTTCCAAGCGAACAGATTCAAAAGATTGTTTCAATTGTTCGCCGGGTTTTGCGGAGAAGCAATAAACAAACAAAAAATATAATAACACTTTTAAAATGTTTGCTGGGGTATGTGAAAAAATTACCTTTGTTTTCAAATAATAAGAGAAAGGAGAAAAATGAAAAATTTATATATATATATATATATATATATATATATATATATATATATATATATATATATATATATATATATATATATATATATTAATATCCAAATACAAATTTTTTCCTTTTACTGCTCTCTGGGAATTGCGAACAACTTTCTCCAAATATTTTATAAATTGTTTAAAATGTTTCAAGTGTTCGCTGGAAGTTTCGACAACATTTTTTTTTTAATTATTTATAAATTGCCTTAAAATATTTCCAACTGTTCACTGGGATTTCCGAACAAACCTTTGTAGAATTATTTATAAATTGTTTAAAATGTTGAACTGTTCGCTGAGATTTACGAATAAAACTTTTTAGAATTATTTATAAATTGTTTAAAATGATTCAACGCTTCACTGAGATTTGCGAACAAAACTTTTTAGAATTATTTATAAATTGTTTGCTGGGATTTGCGAAAAAAAATTTTTTTTATACATTGTTTAAAAATATTTTAACGGTTCGCTGGGATTTGCGAACAAGACTTTTTAGAATTATTTACAAATTGTTCGCTGCGATTTGCGAACAAACAATTTTTTCCAATTAATTTACATATTGTCTAAAATGTTCGCTAGGATTTGCAAATAAAACCTTTTTTTTGTGATTAACAAAATCAGATTTTTATGAGCAAATTTCTCTTAACTCTTATTTCCTTTTTTTTATTGTATGTTAATGTAGTTATAACTAAAGCTTTTTATATTAAGAGCTTTTTTTTTTCTTCGATCCTAAGAGAATATAACACGACAATGTGTGCTACTGAGAACAAGAAATATTTAAGGCTTCACTTCTCATCTCTTCACTTCTCTTTTTTATAGCCAAAATCTTCTCTTTGCTTGAGGATGTAAAATGGTGGTTGTTTTGTTTTTACAATAACAAAAGTACACAAATTGCGGTACTTTTTTTACATGCAATTTGTTAGTGTTTTTTAAGAAAATTTCGTGCAATGAATATATGATGATGAAAATATGCACATAAATGCCATACATTTGTATGAATATGAATGAGTTTGAGTTTGTGTCTGATTATGTTATTTTAAATTGTATTTAAATTTGTATTTTATTATTACATATACATATTTTTTCTTTTTTAATTTAGTTCACAAACTTAATTTATATATGTAATTGTTATCCGTATTTCAAATTAAATTTTTTTCTTTTTAAGATTGTCCCGTTTTATAATGCTGTCGATAGGAAAGAATATTTGTTTATCATCGATAATAATAATATTTGTTATTGGATGCGGGAATTATATGCAATATTTTAGAAATCTAATGATTTAAATAAAATATTATTAATCAAAATAAGGAATTGGGAGCACAAGGTTACCTGAACGATTTGGTTAATAAATAAATTAGATCACTTATTTTCGTATTTAAACTAACAAATTTTATTTAAATACTTATAAATTGTTTTATAGAGTTTCGAAGTTAATTTGTTCTGAAAGGAACAACGAAAATAAAACATTGTGACAAAATTCACAATAAGTGGTTCAGGGATGGAAAATGTCAAATAAAATACTATTCATTTTGAAATTAGCTAAAATAAAAAAGATAATACAAATCGATTAAACTCACATAATGAAAAAATTTTAAGAAGAAATTAATCTTAAAGGAAATTGTTTGAAATTATTAATTTTAAGATATGATAAGAGAATCTGCTCAAATAAAAAAGAAGATAAGAAGTCGTTAGATTTAAGAAATAAAACAGAAAGCTTAATCAAATCCAATCCATATATCTATTATATATTCATAATATCACCTCATTTATTTTTGACACAGTTAACAAATATTCTTTTCAGAATTTTAATCATGGCTTTTTGGCTAATTCTTTTCATGGCACTCAATTTGAAGAAACAAAGAATTAATTTTGCACCACTTGTCACAGATGCTGAAACGCATCGGCGAACTGTCCAGCATTAATAAAAGGTCAGTCAGATCAGTTGATTGGATCGGGTCAGCGTGGAAGTGGGTAGCTGGAAATACTGATGCGGCAGACTGGAACACTATACTTGGAAGTCAAGAAGTTATTATTGAAAATAACAACGAACAGTATAAAATAAATAAATAGCTTCAGCAAACTACAAATCAAGCTGTAAAAAAGGTGAATGAGATGATAGCCTAATCGACCAGAACACCATAAATAAAGTAATTGTATTGAAAGATGAAATAAATGAAATTGTCCGAGCATGTCAGATGGCTAAGAATAAAATTGTTAATACAAATTTACTTAATCAACCCGAAGTTAATAGAATCGTGGATGAGTTGGAAACGCTGCATTATGGCTGTTAAATATGGAACGCCATATGCCTACACAAATGGGTCACACTTATTATACATCCTACCAATACCCAAACTTGGAAAAAGCGTCTATAACTTACTGCTTTCAACGAAGAATATTTGTTTATCATCTAATCTGCAGTACGAGAGAGTTCTAATAAATAAAGCTGAAACCTATGGTATTAATGACAACTGCCTTTCAATAAATAATTCCACGGTATGCAAAAGATCATCTGTTGCTAAATTGACAGAGGACGATTGCCTTAACAGAATACTGAAGGGCGGATTGGCAAAATGTAGATACAAATTTACTCAGGAGGAAGTTGTTGAGGTATTGGATGAAGATGTAGTCTATGAAAAATTTCATGGGTGTAATAAAAGCTAATGGGGAATCTAAGTCATTAAACGACACCTATCTTCTTCAGTTCTCTAACGAATCGATAATAATCAGGAACCAAACCTACTCGAGTAGTTCAGTCACGAAAAATTAGGCCCTACCACCTGTGCTCGCCAATGTAACACATGATGACCTACTACTGGACATTAAATATGTCTATGAAGTCAGTATCAGTAACATAAATCGATTAGATCAAATATGTTGTGAAATTTAACAATTCTATAGGGATTAACATTGCACTCATAGGCGCCATATTGAGATGCATCCCATAGCTTTGGTACCAAAAGGCAAAAAAAAACTGAATCTCCGAAAAGTACAGTCCAATTATCAACCACGGACCCTAAGATCTGCGGAACGCAGACATTCAAAGAGGGAGGAGTTAACAACACTGGAGGCTCTGCCGATATAGTTAATTTTGGAGTATAAACCTTTTATTATTTTTACTTGACACGTGCATCCGCTCCAATTACAATTTGCAATCAATAACAGGATTTGACTGAAAATAGTTAGTCTTGGCTACGCGTTCGATTGGAGTGCTTACATTAACAGTTAACTTCCGTAATTTTAAATCTTGTTATTAATAACACATCTGAAATTTAAGTGTAATTTTGAATACTTACATTAATAAAATATAGTTCTAAAATATAAATATAAAACATACATTGTTTCCTTGATGCAGTTGTTTGCGGTTTAATTAATTTTTACAAGTCTGTGTGTTTGATGGATAGTACTGTGTTTTCTAAATCCGAATTGATGATTGGGTATACATTGGCTTATTAGCGGGTATAGCTTGTTCATTAGGAGCTTCTCAAATAGCTTAGACATATTAGATAATATACTTATGGGTCTATACGATTCTACTTTTTTGTGATCTTTTCCTGGATTAGGTATCATGGTAATCAGTGACACCTTCCATTCTAGTGGATAATATTCAAGGCGTAATATAGCGTTAAAAATATAAAGTATTATTTTTAATGCTATCCGAGGTAACTCTAAAAGCATCTGGTTACTGATTTTATCAATACCAGGTGCTTTTTTGGAGTTTAAATCAACAATAACCTTGTCGAGCTCTCGAATCTCAAAGTAAAGGGGTTCAACTGCTCTGAAATGGAGCACAACAGGTGGCAACTCAATTATGTCATTTGATTCGTTCGGGGTGAATACATTCTTTAAATGACTGACAAACAGCAATATTAGGTGTCGCACAAATTTTGATAACACGTACATATGTCATAAATCTTTATGCTTTAATCGATTGGTAATAAAGTTTGTAAACAAATAGTATTGAACTTCAAAAAGGGCTAAATTTCCAAAAATATTAAGCCAAAAAAAAGTTAAATATTTCTTAATTTAAACACTTATTTTTTATCGCTTTTTCGCTCTTGATTTTTTTTTTAATATTGTAATAAATTTATGCCAGCAAAATGACCTAATGAAAAATATCAAAAAAAAATCCAATACAAATTTGAGTTATATGTATTTCATATGAGAAATAACCTAATGTTTTGAAGTGATATTTTCGTCATTTTTGAACTATAAACCCTTTATGATGATGCATTTTAAAAATTTTGTGTTATACGATTTTTTTTAATTATATTTACAAATTGTTTCTATGGTTAATGTAGTGTATTAAAATAGAGTTATACTGCCTGTTTTATAACACAAGCGCAAAAACGACTCGTCTAACTTACATTTAAAACAAAAACAAAATTTCAAAATTTGTTTTTGTTTTAAATGTAATTTAGACGAGTCGTTTTTGCGCTTGTGTTATAAAAATAGGCAGTATAACTGTTGACCCAAAGGGATAGTTCTCGCAGGACTATATGACCCCACTAATCGTGTTTAGAAATTTACTCGAGAACAGTAGTACTACGTCATCAGCGAAGGCTACGATCTTCCCTCCCATAGCATCGAATTGTTCCAATATAACATTCACAGCCAGAAGTTACAATAATGGAGAGAGAACTCTTCCTTGTGGAGTGTCCCTCGTTACGAGCTTCTTCATACAAGAGTCTACCTTGCTTGAATTGATAACCCTACTGTCTCTTATATTTAGTGAAGCAAGTTGAAGGGGACCTCTATCCTAATATTATTAACGGCCCGTGGTGTATTCCTTCTGCAGTAAATACCGTTCTACACTCTCAACATATTTACTCTTAATTCTTGGACAATCCTAAGGTTTTCCCATTGGACAATCCTATGGTTGCTAAAATAATGAAAAACATTAATATTTAGAGCATTCTTATCCAATGTACATGTTCGTACATGTACATTGGCTAAGTACATGTTCTTCATTGTGGATGGTACCCCATGGCCTTTAAACCACATAATTATCCAAGGTTCTTGGATAAGGGCCACGTCCACAAAGGAGCGTTGCAATTCGGTTAAGACTGCTTCACAGTGACCACTAATAGCCTAATTGGGTTTATCAGATTTAGTATACCAAAACCTGATTATCACAAACCCGAAATTGACAACTATTCTCAGTGACTCCAGCTTTTTCACAGACCTTTGATTCACTGCGAATCTGAATCTGAGAACCAAGGGAGAGACTCCCTTGGTTCTCTGGAACCTTGCTGTTACTATTGGACGCAGGAGCAACTCAGATGCCAGTATTACTTCAAGTTTTGCCTCTGGATAAAGAGTGTCATACTTAGCAATTGCGTTCTTGAGAAATTCAAAAGTTTTCTCGTTCCCGCGGTTGGTAGTTTTGACTCCCTTCATCTAGTCCACGCCTTTCAATGATACTTCGTCCAGCTTTCTTTTACAAAAGCAGTCTCGTTAATGAGCTTGTGCTCAATCTGTGACCATTGCTCAAAGCTGATCCTCCCATCTGGATCAGCCTGACAGCAGCTTGGATGCAGGTCTGCAACACTGATTTCTTCGCTTTTTTCGATTAAAGGGCTGTTCGCTTCCTGATCTTAATAACCATATGGGGGCTGGAAGGCCTACGAACAGCCTTCTTGGCCATCGAAGTCTGCTGGTCATCCCCAGAACTGGCAGCCTTAACGACCCTATTTTGGGGACCTTTAAGAAAGCTGGATATATTTTGACCAACAAGCTTCGACGAAAAATAATGGATACCAGAAGTTTCCACAACCTCACTAATTCCATCCATTGCCTTTTCACATGCTGCGTTCTTACTGGTTTATGGATGATCATCTCCAGACCTAACACCCCTAAAAACCTTTCGTGAGTTGCCAGATTTTTTGGATGGATCACTGAGGACGTTGACTTTTCTCCTTTGCTCTCACGAGACACTTCTGCAGAACTGTCAGCATCCTCGCTCAATCCTTCAAGATAAGAAAATCCGAGAGAGTCACAAGCAGGTCTCTAGATCCCTTCGAATCTTTTGACGTACCTCTTGTGCTTCCTGACAAGATACTTATCTTTGCCTGCAAGTGGCAAAGGGCCATCTTGTATATCTTACGCAGATAGATAAGACAGGCTCTTGCGCCACTCAGAGCACTCTCTGAACCAGTCGAACAATTTTCCCGTTCCAACCACGCCTTGACACTTCGGATATCGTTCTCTTGGTTCTGAGCGCAAGCTGAGATCACAGAGATCCCACCGGAGGAATCCCTCGAGATGCCTAGAATTTCATCCATCCCAGATAGTTGGTCAAACAATTGATTCTCCTATGAAAGGATGTCACGTTAAACCCCTATCGGCACATCTTCGTCGTCCGTTGGAATGTCCGTTACTGTCCTGTAGCCCTACGACCATCCGTCATCGTCATTTAGAGTTATATTTAAATTGTCAATTTTTCTCCCACGAGTGTGCCAGTAAAGCAAAGGACTGGGCTAAGAGTTACAACCAACCCGTGCCATGACCGCTGAAGGGGGGCTGTTAGCTGTTAGTTTGTTTTGGTGCCAACTAACCATTCAGGTGCTCGGCACTGCTACCTACCACCTTAACCTTAAAGTGCGCTATATTTATTTGCCGCAGGAGACTCTATTGAACACTGGGATCGGAAATAATACATATGATCTGAACATTTACATTATGGGCAAGTACGCACCATTCCGTAGAATATCCTGATCATATGCCTTATCATAAATCCCTCCATTCACCACCTGGGGACGTGTCCGATTGGAGTAAATGGAGCAAAGACTCCACACAGAAAATAGAAAAACTCTACATTTTTATTATAATATCAGATGATATTTTCTGATTCTGCCCTAACAAAACTTCAGTCTCGACCACACTTAAGCGTTGAGGGCAAATGTTGTGAACAAACATTGTGTAGAAAAAAGTCCTCTTTAAAGTTATATAACAATTGTATTATAAAACACATTTTTGATTTATTGCCAATGGTCTCTATATAGTCGTCCATATGTGCGATGTTGGCTACTCAAATGCCGATGCACAACTAAAATAACACGTTGCAAGTTCACAAGACTGTCATTTAATTTAACACCTTATTCACTATGCATTAGTGGTATTAAGTCGAGATTTGCATTTTTTTGACTTTCGTTGTTGCAGTAAATGAGCTATATGTACGTAAAAGATATGACAAGTGACAGATTGTAATTAATTATGTTTCCCTCGAGTTTGGTCTAAAATTCAAATTTAGTTCTTTTGATAGAAACTCTATTTTCAATCAAACGGTATTCGTTATAAACGTGTTCGACTATATAATTAAAATTTATGCGTAAAATTTGTTACAAACTGTCAAGATTGAAAAGTGACATTAAACTGTGACATGAATGAATTTTTTGTTTAACTTTATACATTACATTACAGCACAAGGAACATGAATTAGGAAAATTATTTGCGATTAATTTCAAAATGTCCTGAAATATAGTGGGGGCTAAAAATCATTAAATTGAACAAATGATGCGCTATAATTTCAAAACTGATGATGGTACATAAAAAATGTACTTCAGTAAAATTGTACGAAATTATTTAGCTTATAATGTTGTAATAGTATCAGAAAACGCAGGATACATAATAAGCGAGCTATATGCAAAAAAAAAAAAAAACTTGAAGAGGAAGCTATATACTAAAATTCGCTTCTCTTTATAAAATTCAGAGGTTTAGTATTTTTTTAGTTTTAGTTAATTTTATATTAGTTTTAAAATATTTGTTCATTCTGTTTAGAATTTTAGATTTTTTTTATTCATAAAAAATGGAAAGTTAAACAAAAACGATATTTTCTTATTTGGTTTTATCTTTTTCTTTTTACCTCTTTCTTATAGATATTTTGTTTCTTTTATTAAAAAAAATTTGGAATCATTAGATGGAAAGTTACGTCAATATGCTCAATGGTGCTTCGACAATTGCAAATGTACAAAAGTGTCTTCCAGATTACTTCCTCCTTCAAGCGTAGAAGTCGCAGTAAGTATACAATAAAAATGCATTTACTGCCAAAATGCTATTTAGAACTTTACCAAAAAATTGAGACGGATGTCAAAAATATATTAAACTAATTTACAAAATTTAACTTTTTATTTCTTGCACCGAAAATTATATCTGATAAATATTCTCTAACCAGTGTTGTCAACTTTTTATTCTCTAAAAACTCCAAAATTATGTAAAACGCGTAATTTTCTCAAAAAAGCACTCAACTATTTTCTTTATTATATTTTTAAACAGCAAATTTTATTCGTTCTTAATTTTAAAAGAGATAAAATATATTTATTTATCTTGAAATGTGTGTGAAATAAAACCTATGGAAAATTACCTAGCATTAAGTAATCTAAATAGTCAATTTGAGCTTGGGTTAGGTATGTTTAAAGAAATTAGTAACTAACGGAGCACCACAGGGTGGAGTGCTCTCACCTCCTATTGTAGCTGTTGTCCGTCAATGACATTCTATGTCAGTTTAACAACATAGGACGGAAAATCGTGACATGCAGTAGACGTCCTCCTGACCAACTCTGATAAAGGGTTGATAAGCCTCAGTTATTCTGTTTACGAGAAAGTACAAGGTGAAGATATTCAAGCTACCGGACTGAGTGGAATGGAATTAAAACTGTGTGATAAAATATCTGGGAGGAAGAAGAATATTGAAGAGAGGCTCAAACGTAGTCTCTATACTATACATATAGGAATTCTATAAGCAAGAACTGTGGATTGTATGGTGGCAGGCATTAGAAATAAAGAGCAATAGGAACCTTTTGTTAAAGGCATTGAGGTATGCTTCATTGGGCATAACAAATACCTTGAGAAGCACACCGCAGTCGCCTCTGGTCGTCATATTTCATCTACCACCTATTGAGGAGTTTGTGAGGGGTACGGCGGCAAGGAACCTGCTAAGACTCAGAGAACTAGGACCACTGGGTTCATCAAGGACAGGTCATTCAGACCGAGATCCTGGGTATACTAAAGGTCAGAGAACTGGCAAGGTTAAACTTGGCAAATGCTACTGCTGCAACTCTTTATATGGATATTCAAGCGGTATTTAAAGCACTAGGTACTTAATTTATAAAATCTAGGCTAGTTAGTACCTGTAAGAAGGTACTTAAGGAGTTTATAAAACATTATAAAGTGAGACTTTGCTGGGTACCAGTTCATTGTGATTATTGGCCGATGAACTAAAAGGCCCTCACTCCTAAAAGTGAAAAATTTCTTTTTAATTCTGTTTTCTTAATCTATTTTCTACACTATTCCTTTATAATTTTTTGTTCTTTATTCTTTCAAAGTTCCTTCGAACCTAACATGATTCTAATAATCCTTTCCGATGTTACGCTTTCACCCTGTTTACTGTTCAAGAGTCTTTTCTCGTTTCCCCATTTTTGACTTTCAAAGGGTATGTGGTTTGCAGATTTGAGCCACATATGTAACAAGATGAAGAATTTCTTAGCTTAAACCTGTATAAGTACTGGTTGAAATTTCAGTGATTTGTCAGAAATTGAGTCGTGTAATATCCAACATTGCCATGTCTTCTATTGATCCGTATTTAGATGTTTGGAATTTGGTGGTGTATGTCCATCTGCCTGTTGCCTTGAGTCCATATTTCCTGCCACTTATCTAGCGTCCTAGTTCTGGTGTTCTTTAGCATCTCTTTTGATTCTTTGGTATGTTGGATGCTCACTACTTGCACGAACTATTTGCAGCTATTCGTATATCTCTTCTTTTTCGAATAATTGAAAATCTGTCGATGGAAGGCCAGGCCGTTAGCACTGACTGGTCTTCCACCGATAGCTGATGTTGGTACTGTGCGGTACACCGATATAATTCGTAGAAAAGTAATTCTCTGCGGTTTCATCAGTTCCTTACTTCTGCATTTTTGGTTCATCGTTATGGCAAAGGTTGAAGCAGCATATAGAACTTGCGAATGGACTACGCTATTACTTAGTTGCGGTTTCATCAGTTCCTTACTTATGCATTTTTGGTTCATCGCCATGGCAAAGGTTGAAGCAGCATATAAACTTGCGAATGTATAATATAGGTCTTTGAGTCCTCGTATTTGGCATCAGGGATGTTGCCGTTTTAAGCCTTATTTCGGATGTTAACAATATGTTGACCAAAAATTAATCTGTCGGCCAATTATATGCCTAGGTAGTATAAACTGCATTAAAAATAAATGTAATTTGCTTTTGATTACTCCTACTCAAACTGTCATTTGTGACTATTTGTATAAGTTCAGATGTGGGCTGTGCTACTACGAGCGCGATGACATCAGCGTATCTAATAATTTGTGCACCATTTTGTAGTGTCAAGTTTAAAAGATTATCATAATGACGTTCCAAAGAAATAGTCCTAGTACAAACCCCTGTGGAACACCGGATGTTATTTAGTACTCCTTCAGGCCGTCATCAGTTGCCTACAGAAAGACCCTGTTATCCAAGTAGTCTGCTATTATATTTTACAAATAGGAGGACTCCTTTTTATGAGTGCTTTTAGCAGTATACCCCACTTGGCCGAGTTAAAAGCATTTCGCACATCTAGTATTATTATTTCACAAAACCTTTTGTGGCTTTTGCTTCCATTGTCATACATACCACTTCGTTGATGGCATCTACAATACTTCTTTCCTTCCGAAACCCGAATTGATTCGGAAACAAGCTGCGAATTTCATCAATACGTTTGGTGAGTCTGCTTAGTATAAGGCACTCAAAAAGTTTTCCCAACGAGTCTAACATACATAACGCAATGTATGAACTATACTCCATTTGTAGATTTCCCCTTTACGTAGGAATACCAGTTTTTGTGTTTTCCACCTATCGGGGGATTCGCCCTTTTCAGACAAGGCACAGTGTGAGTTTTTCGCATTCTGAACGATAAAAAGTCTATATTTTTTAATTAGGGAAGATATGTTGATGAAATTTGGCACAAACCATTTTCGTAATACTAAGCTGGTTTCGTGAAAAAATGAGCGTGATCGGACAACTTCCACGCCTACTTTTCATAGAATTCAATAAAATTTTGTGAAGAATGTGCATGTATGTATGCATTTTTAAATGAAAAAATGAAAAGTAATATGACTTCTACACAAATCTTAATTAATAAAAATTATTCATCTCATATATTCGACTTTTAAATATATAAACAAAACTGCGTTGTTACATTTGACCTCTTAGTTTTTGGTAGTTATCGGAATCTTCAAATTAATGGATCTGATGATATTAATAGTCAAATATGTATTGGAGTTCTCCCTAATGTTTTCTTGTAAAATGTTCGCAAAAGTTTTACAATCCTTTTTTTCGCCTCCTGTATTTTTTCGGATAAATGGCCAATAGGAACAACACATTAATCGATGATCTCTTTCCCGTAAAATAAAATCCCGTAAAAAAAAGTAATATGACTTCTACATAAATTTTAATTAA
Organism: Protocalliphora azurea; assembly: GCA_932274085.1. Taxonomy (NCBI): domain Eukaryota; kingdom Metazoa; phylum Arthropoda; class Insecta; order Diptera; family Calliphoridae; genus Protocalliphora; species Protocalliphora azurea. The sequence continues at coordinate 86,476,470 of OW026519.1, read as the reverse complement.
TAAAAATTATTCATCTCATATATTCGACTTTTAAATATATAAACAAAACTGCGTTGTTACATTTGACCTCTTAGTTTTTGGTAGTTATCGGAATCTTCAAATTAATGGATCTGATGATATTAATAGTCAAATATGTATTGGAGTTCTCCCTAATGTTTTCTTGTAAAATGTTCGCAAAGGTTTTACAATCCTTTTTTTCGCCTCCTGTATTTTTTCGGATAAATGGCCAATAGGAACAACACATTAATCGATGATCTCTTTCCCGTAAAATAAAATTGTGTAGCGGACATATCGAGCGTTAATGATGAAAATCTAAAACCTACAATCATTTAAATCATCTGTCAAAATTTCATCAATATATTTAGAACAATTTCGGATTTACAGTATACATATAAAAATATTAAATCAATCACAAAAATGCTTCTCCTATGATGTTTTGTATTCAGCACTTAAGACATTTCGCGATTATGACTCTATATATTACTAGTTATGAGCTCACCAACAATTGCAGTAAATGAACGTTTTCCTATTTATATTTCGGCTGCCATCAGTACCTGATAGGGATTATTAGTTTTTAGAAGATCTCTAGCTTTTCCTTTTCTTGATGTAACTGACAAACATTCAAAATGTTTACTGGGCCTACCATAAGTGTTTAGGGAAGGAGTTAACATACATTGATAAATTAATCTTTTTAATCAACCTATTTTTATTTGAATGGGTAACCGTAGGTTTTATTCTTTTCACTAACCACCATTTTTAATTTTTGATTGTATATCAACAGTCTAAATTTAACTTTTACTTATATTTCCAGAATATACTCAAAAAACACGCAAACTTTTCATGTTCTTTGATGAAAGCAACGAAACATCAAAATTTTTTTGGTGAGAAATACGTTGATATATGATCAGCAATTGCTTTGCGAATTGAAAAGGAGGAAGTTCGAGCAAAATTCGATTACTGATTTTAGAAGACCACCTATCAGCGATTACAACAGTACTATTTAGATAAGGGGACTTTGTGGGTCTTTTTAGTTTTTGTTCAATAAAAATTAATATAAAAAGAAAAAAATTGGAAAAAATTGAAGACTAAAAAATTCCCAAGATTTTTTTCTTGATTGCCTTTTTCAAAATAAGTCCTTACCAAAAAATGTCTTAGTAATATCTTGATATATAACAAAGTTATAGAAAATAATACTTTTATAATTTATTTAAATATTTCGGAATGCACACCTCATCCTTCAATTTGCTTCAATTTTAAAAGTATAAAATGTAATTTGTTCACTTCTGTAACATCAAAAAAAAAAAAAAAAAAAATAAACCTGGGCCTACTTCTAAAAGTTAATTTTTGACCATTGTAGAAAACAGCCATTCCAAGGCTGCCAGTAATCTCGCAGACTATTGTACCTCTATTTTCAAAGGTGTGGGAGTTCCATTCTGGAGATTTACTGTTAAAATCGCTTCCTATTATGATTTTGTTTCTTGTTGTGCGAATAGATTCCTCCAGATAGTCTATGGCTCTGGTAAAATCTTCATAATTCAAATTTGGTGAGAAGTAGCAACTATAAATCCTCACGTTATCAATTGTGGTATATGCGATACCAAAATTACTTTCATCGATTTCGCTTCTTTTCGCATTTCTAGGTAGTACTAAGTCGATTGCGCGATTGCTTATATCCTCGTACTATGCTCTTATGTTGTTAATTTAAGGTTCGCTAACTAATATTATGTCTATATTGTCTTCCGATTAGGCTTGTCAGTTATTCGACATTGAAGTTGATCGAATAAAATGTAATATTTTTTTAAATTATTTGTGTGGTCAAAAAAAATTGAACATATTGTTCGAATAATTAATTACAAGTTAAAAAATGCAAAAACTAGCATTTTTAAGTCAATTTTTGATTTTATTAACATAAAACAAACCTAAAACTAACAATTCATTAACATCTCCAAAAATTAAAACCATATTCAAATTACAGAAAAATTATATAATGAAAATGTGTGGAAAAAATCCTTTAACATATTACTGATAGTGGCAATATATAGTAATAAAAGCAAATAATAAAAGTCAATCATCACAATATTGCTAGAATCAATTATATTATCTATTGAATGAGTTTAGTTAACAAACCATCATTATACTTTTCAGAACCTTCCATTATCAGAATTTCCAGAATATAATAATAACTTATACGTCCCCTATTTATTATAACTTCAAGACGTTTGATTAAATCTTTAGATTTAGATCGTTGTTCGTGCGAAAAGAAAAAAATTGTTCCTTGAATAATCGGACAATTTCTGTTCGAATGACAAATCTACTTCCAGATCATAAGATTCTGCACTTCTCTACCTCGAATAAGGTTTATCTGTAGAAATTTAATAATTTCGAAGATTTTTACGTCCGCTATTTTTACAAGCCATACTGCCTATATAGTGTCGTACGTTTTCATCTTCCTGGCAAATAACACATCTTAATTTCCTTTAAAATCTTTAAATTTGTGACCGGCGTTGCAACTTTTTCTAAATCTATTAGATCAATCTTGATCAATCCTGATCCAGACATTTGAAACGTCAAAGATCCCATGGTTATCTATGCTGAGCCTACCTAGGGACCCGCAAGGGTATACTGAGGAGATGATAATGGGTTTAGTGACCCCACGGACCTTAGTTGTGGCGGGCATGGAGATAAGTGAAATCATGCGTCAGGTTGCCGCCTCTATTTAGGTGTCGAACCAAAGGGGTACCCTCAAGAGAGGTGTAGTGTGGTCACTGTATATATATGCCTATTTATCTACATATCTATCTAATTTTTTATTGACGTAGTGGTACCAAACCATCATCATCAGGATGGGTGGGTTATGGTTATTTTGTATCTATCTCATTTACGGTTTCGTTCCTACGTCCTCCTATCGTAGGACGTTCGGAACTACCGAGCATCTAACCTCTATGACTGTATTTATTTATTCCTCACGGTATTTCCAAGCTTCCTGCGCTCTTAACGTAATTCTTGTAAAGTTTTCCGATGTTACATTCTCATTCAGTTTACAAATAGTCACAAATGATAGTTTGAGTAGGAGTAACCAAGGGCTCAGGGAAAATGGCCTACAACCAGCAACGGCCAAAACAGAGCCCATATTGGTAACATCAAGAAGAACCTTTTCTAAACCGGAAGAAGTCACAGTAGTTTCAATGAGTACTTACAGAGATATAAGCTGAGGAATGAAGAAACTGCAAACCACATACTATTCGAATGTTCAAAGTAGGCAAAAGAGAGAAGACTCTTGAACAGTAAACTGGATGCGAATGTAATATCGGAAAACATTATAAAAATTATGTTAAGCGCGAAGGAAACTTGGAAATACTAGAGGAATAAATAAATACAATCATAAAGGATATAAGCTCGGTAGTTCCGAACCTCCTATGATAGGAGGACGTAGAAATGAAACCATAAATGAGATATATATAAAATAGCCCATCCATCCTTATAAAATGCTAACACAATCCCGGGGTGAAATGAAAAACTTTTATATTTTCTGCCATTTTCTGAAAGATTTATCGTTAAGAAAGCGTGTAAGTGTAATTTTGGAAAACTTTAGACTTTTAATAAAAGTTCAAATTTATGAGATTGTAAATAATTTTGATTCTTGATTTCGGTAGTACTGCGAATTAGATAGTACGGTATGTTTTTAAAGGTTGTAAAACTAATTGTGAAGGCCTGCTGGTAAATTAAGTCAGAGGAGGCAATTTTCCTAAAATACCCATATTTTCATATATATATATATATATATATATATATATATATATATATATATATATATATATATATATATATATATAATTTTGCATTTCGGAAATCTACATTAACAACTTAGTAGCATGCGCAAAAAATATTTGTTTTAGTAAGTTAATGTGGAAGCTAAATGTACAAATGAGGCATTGGGTATATGCATCAAAATTCGGAGAGGTGGCTTATATGGGACCTGTGGCCAATTGTGAATCGAATACGATATGAGTAGTGTATATTACTACGAAACATACGTATGCATTATATTATGTTATTTGTCGACTTTGGGGGATTCCCAGAAGTTGACGTTATATAGGAGCTATGTTCAATTATGGGCCGATTATTATAAGGTTTAGTACTGCGATTTATATTTATATAACATTGATTTGTGTCAAATATTAACCTGATGTTATAATTTTTATGGGATTTATGCCCGTTAAAGTGATTTTCGAAAGACCGATCTTTACGAAATTTTTCACACATATATGTGTCAAATTTCATTAAAATATGTTTATGTTTAAGGAATTTATGATCGTTAAACACCTATGCCCGAAATACATTTGTATGGGGTCTAGGTGAAATAATGGTTCACCTAAAGTCCACATAAAGTTCGGGGAGGTGTTTTTTGTAAGTTGGGTTTATATGGAAACTACTGTCAATTATAGACCGATCTTCATGAAATTTGGCAAATAGATTTTTAACTGTATAAAACCCATATATGCTAAATTTCAATTTGTTATCGTTAAACCCTTATTCAGGGGGACATTTGTATGTACCAAATCGGCACAGAAAATTATTCTAAGCCGATTGGTATATAAAAAGGTGGGTCGTAAACCAATATTTTTGGGCGTTACAAACATGAGCACAAACGCATAATACTCCAACCATCTATGGTAATGTAGGGTATAAAAACAAAGATTTGGCAATTTGCAATGTTTTGCTTATTTGAATTTTATTTGCCCGATAAGTTTCAAATATAAAATAGACATGTTTGTACTACAACATTTTAATAAAAAATATTATTATATTGCGGGGATTCGTAGCTTTCATTTGGTATTTATTTTCGGTCGATATAATTTTATAAATATTTTATATTCCTGAAAAAAAGGACTTCGAAATTTTAAAATCCTTTTGAGACGAAATTTGACATATACAGTTTTGCCACTATTGGTCTCTAATTTTATCCATATAATGACTTTTCACGTGCAGGAATGGTTGCTGCAGATTGATATAATTTGAAAGCAAATAGTAAAAGGTAGCATTTTCAAAAAGATATTTCCTTAAGTTTTTGTGCTGCAACATTTAAATAAAACTATTAATGTATTGCAGTAATCTTAGTTTTCATTTGACACTCATATTGGGTTGATATAATATTCGTAAATATTTCATATTTTTTTTTTACAAGTGCTTTTAAGAGAAAGTTTTATGTTCTGGAGAAAAATTGAGTACGTAGTTTTACAATGTATGGACTTTAGTTTCATGCATAAAAAATTAATATCAAAAATAAAAATTTAAAAAATTGTAAACATTTATTATATGTTATAAAAAAAATTACAATATATATATATATATATATATATATATATATATATATATATGTATATATACATATGTATATATATATGTATATATACATATATATATATATATATATATATATATATGTATATATATTATTTTCATGATTGATAGCTTTAAACAAGAATAATGTGCGTATTTGTATTCTTTAGTCTCTAATTTTATAAAATTATAAAATATGTTCTGAAATGAGGCATGATATTAACTTGAGTCTTTTTGCAAAATATCGGAAATTATATATGCTAAAGGATAAGCTTAATTTGGAATACAATTTTTAAAATTTCTTTCGCTATTTAGAAATAAATCAAACAAAATGTCCAATTTGGGGTTTTTGGAGAAAATAAAAATTTTTTAATTGTAATAACATATTTGTTTATAAAGATATTTTAATGAAATTTGCAGGAAATGTGAATCCTATTAATATTAATAAAAGCGCATTAACCAAATTTCAATCAGGGGTAGGGTTTTCCTGAATTCCCAAAAAACTAATAAAAATTCCCAAAAATGGGATTTTTTTACATTTTTGGCTATAGAATCCACATTTTTCCGAAGTCCCGTAGATTTTGATTTAAAACTTTTAACAATTTATTGAAGATTCTTAAAATATACTCCGATTGTCGATTTGAGCTTTGGGATTTGAGAAAATATGCTCTAAAATCAAAACTTTCATATAAAATGGATCGAATTCGGGAGGGTGTGTACCACGACCAATTGAGTTATTGGGCTTGTTTTTAATCTTAAAGTCATCTCTGTGAAGTTACCTTTCAGAAAAGTGCAAAATTATTATACGTTGGTAAAGAAAATTTTATTTTAGATAAAAAAGAGTGTAAATACTTTTTCGGCTAAAAAAACACAAAGTCGTATTTTTTGCAATTTTCAAATTCAAAATCGTTTATTTTTGGACTCGGTAAAGATATTGACTTAAATTTTTTTATTCAATAGATAATTTTGTTCTTTAACTAGTTAAGAAAAAAACTAATAAAATCGGTCGGAAATACTAGGATATATATGAAAAAAACTGGACTAAGAACATGCAAAATTATGGTGCTTAAAAATTCAAACGCAAATAACTCGAAAACTATAAGAGATAAATAGGACACGTGCGCATATTTTTTATAGGCCTTATCAGGACCTACAACAGTATATAAAAATATTTGAATTCGGGCGAGAAACAAAAATTTGACAAGCGATTAAAAATTTTTTATGTCAAAGGTACCTAACTTTGAGCTCCCTTAGCTCCCTCAGGTTTGTTGTCTCCCCCTTCCAAACTTAACACTGTACACTCCTCTGCTACGCCTATACCAAATTTTATGAAAATCTAACCAGCCGATCAGAAGTTACAGATTTATTTCCAAAAAATTTCGATTCTGCCCCACTGTGCACTGTTAAAGTTTTATTTTACTCTGCAGAATGGAATGCATTTCAGCATTCCACCGCGGTGTTCTCTATTTAATTTACAAACTAACAAAAGGAATAATTGTAAAAAGCTTTGTCGTATACCATTCGAAGTACATTCCATTCTGCCGGATGTCCAATAAAACTTTTACAATGAATTCTTCTACAATTATCCAATGACGTTAAGCAAAAATACAAAAATTCTAAAAAAGTGCAATTCAATTTTAGAAATGCATATTTCCCTTGAAAATTAAAAGCTTTTTAAATAGAAATAGGGTCAGAAAATAAAAAAACTAAGTGAGCACTTTTGCTATATATGTTAACGCAAGAAACGTTGAATGCACTATTACAAACTGTTTCACAATAATTAAATTGCTGACACAAATGCAGACTGGTCAATAGAATTCCAAGTAACCAATATTGCAAAATAACAACAGCGTGTCATTTTGATTACCATGTAAATTAATATTTAGTTTAAGTTATTGTATGATTAAAATAAAGTTTTTAGTTTAATTGTAACTCGTAAAAGAAAAACATTAAAAAATAAAGAACGCTTCAGACAGTAGTCTGAAGCAAAATTTTTTAAAAATACTAAAAATAAAAATTTAGTATAATTGGCGCCCAACGCTAAAGGATCTCCATCTAAATAAACACCCCATAGGCTGTAACAGAAGGAGACTCCAACAACAAAAACACCCCACAGGCTGTTAACCGAAGAAAGCTTCATCTCAAAGACACACTATAGGCTGCAGAAGAAGTTTTATAAAATCAGCACCCCACAGGCTGTAATAAATACAACTATCTGCCAAATAAGGACGTTTGGAGTGAGGAACTCAGTGTAGTACGATAACCCCAGTATATCCAAGAAAAGGACAAACTACCTTCTACTAACTTCACAAGGATGATTGTAAGATTAGTCATGTAAGATATTTTTATTTTTAAGTGAAAAGTTTAGAAAAATAAAATTGGAAAATTTAAAAGTGAATTACTTAAAGCTCTTAATGCGACAAAAATTTATTAATCAAAGTATTTAAATTCAAAAAAAAAAAAAAAACAGTGAATTATTTGAGGCTCTTAAAGCAATAAATATTTATTTCGATAAATCCTAAACAAGTTAATTAAACACTTTTAACAAAAATTTAATTTCGAAAATAACAAAGTTTTGAAAGCTCATAAAACAATTGTTCGGATTATTATAGATAAATTAATCAGAAAATCCTACAAAAAAAAACTATTTTACCTAATTAGAAAGTGAACATTATTGATGAGAATTACTATTGTGATCCTTAGAGAACAATAGTAAAAAAAGAAAAGAAATATATAGCTATAATAAATAAAACTGGTGTGAAAAGAGAATTTTTTATAAAAAAAAGAAAAAAAAACTTCAATAGGAACAAAGATTTACTTTTTAAAGAATCATGTTAAACCCGAGCAATTTGATCAGGCCTGCAGTCCTTAACAACGCAAACCTTCCAAACGCGGTACCCATAGTTGAGGGAAATAGGGAAAATGAGGACGATAGAATAGCTAGAATCTGCGCGAAGAAAGGTTCAGGAACAATTTGATCGACTTGGACAAAGTCCCCGGGAGTTCTCCGGAAACCCTTCTGAGTTTAGCTCTTGGAAAAAGAGCGTAGACAGAATACTTACAATTTATGAAAACATGAAAGGAACACCCAAATACTACGCCATTCTAACCACTATCAGAAACAAGATTGTGGGTAGCGCAGATGCTGCGCTAGAATCTTATAATACGCCCCTAAACTGGGAAAGTATTGCAAAATGTCTTGCGTTACATTATGCAGACAAAAGAGACCTTACAACATTGGAGTACCAAATGAGTACTCTTGTGCAAGGTAACAATAAGATTCAGGAATTCTACCAACGAGTATACTCTCACCTTTCCTTGATCATGAATAAAATATCCTGCATGGATATAGGAAGAGAGGCACTCGATTTACTGACACAAACGTATCGAGATAAAGCCTTAGACACCTTTATTAGAGGCCTTAGAGGAAGTATGTCCTTACATCTAGGTATGAAAGAACCAAAAGACCTGCCACAGGCACTTCACCTGTTCTTAAAGATGGAGAATCAGTTTGTGAGAACGCAATTTGCAAACTCACATAACCATCCCAGGCCTTCCAATAATAAGTAGAACAACCGTAGTAATTACAGTAATTACCAACAAGAATTTATTCCGCAGTTGGCGCACATGCCACGACCTTACCCTCACAAAAGACCCTTTTATGTATCCGCTCCGATCTACCATAAGAACAATTCCAATCAAATGCGCCCTCAAGGCTACATAAATCCAAATATTCCTCTACCAAGACCAACCGAACCTGAACCTCAACCAAGACCCGAACCAGTGGACATAGACCAGTCAGTTAGAACCAGGGCCATTAATTATATGAATAGGCCTGCCCAAAATGATAGATTTTTTGGAAAAAGACCAAATGTACAACAATCTGACCAAAGAAGACTTCCTCCAAAAATCCAGAGAAATTTCCATATAGAAAGTCAGCAAAATGAGGACTTAGACGGACAGTATTACGAACAGCAACTACTCAATTATGAAAATCAGGAAGGACTACTAACATTAGATGAATATTTACAAAACGAATCAGAACCTTCAAATCAGTTAGAAGTTAACGATTTTGTTGACATCCATTTTTTAGATTAACTAACTCGTCCTTGCCTTATATTGAATGCAGGACGAAAACCGGACAGATTTTAAATTTTTTAATTGACACTGGATCAAACAAGAATTATATTCAGTCAAGTCTAGTGCAGAATCCTGTACCAAATCAAGAATCATTCTTCGCCAACTCGGTAGGCGGACATACTAAAATTACTGAACACACTTTTATAACTCTATTCGACGATCATACAAAAAAATTAAACTTCTTCTTATTACCAACACGTAAGTCTTTTCACGGCATTTTAGGAAACGACAGCCTTAAAGAACTGTCGGCAGTAATTTATTCAGCAGGAAATTATATGATAATTAATGGCAAATTAAAAGTAATAATAAAACAAAAAACATCTCATTCAGTGAACAATATCGACATTACATTTGGATAGTTCCAAAAAAAGTAATAATAAAACAAAAAACATCTCATTCAGTGAACAATATCGACATTACATTTGGATAGTTCCAAAAAAAGCTGACGCATCTGGACAAAAGAAATTTAGGATAGTAATTGACTAAATGAACAAACAACACCGGACCGATAAACAATTCCGGAATTAAATGACGTACTCCCGCAACTTGGTCAAAATAAGTTCTTCTCGGTCTTAGACCTTAAAAGTGGTTTCCACCAAATACCACTCAAAGAAACAGATAGGCAAAAAACAGCGTTTTCAGCAAATAACGGCAAGTACGAGTTTACACGACTCCCGTTCGGACTGAAAAACGCACCATCCATATTCCAACGTACCTTAGATGATATTTTGAGGGAGTATATTGGAAAAATATGCTTCGTCTATATGGATGATATAATTATATTCGCAGAAAAAGAAAAAAAAAAACACTACGAAAATTTAGATACTATATTTAAAACCTTAGAGCGTGCAAACATGAAAGTCCAATTAGACAAATGCGAATTTTTAAGGGAAGAAGTAGAATTTTTAGGTTTTATAATATCAAACAAAGGAATAAAAACTAACCCAAAGAAAGTGGAAGCAATTTTAAACTTTCCAAGACCCAAAACACTCAAGGAGTTAAGATCATTTCTCGGAATTTCAAACTACTATAGGCTCTTTATCAGGGACTACGCCAAAATTGCTAAGCCCCTGACAATGCTTTTGAGAGGGGAGGCAGGACGTTCGTCTAAGCACACCTCCAAAAAGATACCACTAGAACTGGGTCAGGAAGCTATAGATGCCTTTAATAAACTGAGAACGTCATCAGCTTCCGAGGATGTAATGCTGGCGTACCCAAACTTCAATAAAGAATTTTGTCTAACGGCAGATGCCTCAAATTATGCTCTCGGAGCCGTCTTATCTCAAGACAATAGGCCAATTGTATTTCTGTCTAGAACTCTTAACAGAGCAGAGGAGCATTATGCTACCAACGAAAAAGAAATGCTCGCAATCGTATGGTCATTAAAGTCGCTTCGAAATTATTTATATGGGTCTCCAAAATTAAAAATTTATACCTATCACCTTCCACTCACATATGCCTTAAGTTGTAAAAATTCAAATTTCAAACTGAAGATTATAATTATGAGTTGCAGTATAAGCCAGGTAGTACAAATGTTGTCGCCGACGCTTTATCAAGACCTCCGCAGGAGGGCTCTCAAATAAATGCATTAACTGCCACTCAGCATGGCGATGAAAGCTCATCTCATCATCTTATATAATTTACAGACGCACCGCTCAATGCTTTTAAAAATCAAATAATAATTTCTAACGAAGAAACACAATCAACCTTCAGTTTTGAGATTGTATTCCCCACTTACCATAGGCATACCATTAATGAACCCAACATTACAGGAGATTCTCTTATTCAACTCCTAAAAAAATACTTGAACCCCTCCGTGACAAATTGCATAAAAACTTCTGACGACATCTTGGGAAAATTACAAGAGATTTATAGAGATAATTTTACACAATATAGAGCAAAAGATACTCGAACCATGGTAACAGATCTAAAAAACGAAGAAGAACAGGAAAGTGAGATAATAAAAGAACACAATAGGGCACATAGAAATAGTATAGAAAATAAAACACAACTTATAACAAAATTCTATTTTCCCCAAATGCATTCTAAGATAAAAAAGATCACTAAATTATGTAAAGTGTGTAGGGAAAATAAATACGATAGGCACCCTAATAAAATCACGCTACAAGAGACACCAATACCATCATATCCTGGCCAGATCATACACATAGATATTTTCATCACAGAAAAAAAAACAATATTAACTGCTATAGATAAATTTTCCAAATTCGCACAAACAAGAATACCTTAGTCCCGAGCCATCGAAGATGTTAAAGAACCACTAAGAGAACTTATACTTTCCTTTGGTATACCAGAAACAATCGTTATGGATAACGAAAAATCCTTCAATTCTACAGCTATCGTTTTTATGTTAGAAAATGAATATAAAATAAAGGTATTTAAGATCCCACCATATAGCAGTAGTGTGAATGGACAGATAGAAAGGTTTCATTCCACGATCGCGGAATTAATGCGTTGTCTAAAAGCCGAGAACTCGCACAAAACATTTGCAGAATTATTGCATAGAGCTGTCTATGAATATAATAATTCCATACATTCAACATTAAAGAAAAAACCAATAGAAACATTTTTTTTAGGTAGAATAAGTACCAATCCACAAGAAATAGAGAAGCTTAAATTAGATACTATCAAGAGACTTCAGCAGAATCATGTAGAAGACATGAATTACCATAACAAGAGAAAAACAATACCAAAAACTTATGAATCTGGAGAAACAATTTATGTAAAAGAAAATAAAAGATTAGTAACGTAACTTAGTAAAACGTATAGAAAAGAAATAGTCGAAGAAAATAGGAACACTACAGTCTTAACTAAATCAGGAAAGTAGTACACAAAAATAATATCAAGAACTAAAGAGAAAAAAACTCTAATTTGCAGGACACTTCTAACACTGGTTCCGGCCGACGTAAAAATTTTGGACTATTCTAATTCACAAATAGTAGCATGGAACACCGGACTAGAAAAATTACAGACTGGTACATTCAAATTAATACACGTCATCGACACAAATATATATCAGGATTTAATAAATAAACTGCAAGAAACACTAAACCACAATATTAGCTCTTCTCACTTTCTGCAACCCTTTTTAAATCATGAAGCTATAGAACTTCAATCATTTCTGGACATATTAAAACCAAGGTCGAAGAGATCCCAATATTTTATAGGCTCCGCCTGGAAGTGGATCGTAGGAAGCCCTGATCATGAAGATTTCGAAATATTAACAAAAAAAACAAACAAAATACTAAGAAATAACAACAAACAAACTATTATTAATAAGGTAACAAAAAATTAATGAACTCACTCATATAACAAACAGTATAATTGAAACATTTAATCATAAGAATAATTATAATAAAAGTGAAAATGTAAAAGAACAATTAATAACAATACTAAAATATAAATTAGACAGTGTTAAGGAAGAATTAATTAACATTCAACATGCCATGCATTGGGCAAAAGTGGGTGTAGTTAATTCCTTCTTATTAACAGCTAAAGAAATTGATATCGTAAAACAAATAATAAATAAAGATTCCATACCTTTTATAAACTTGGAACAAGTATTTGATTTTTCTGAAATAAAGATAGCATCGAATCATGATTCTATTATTTATATATTAAGTATACCTACCACGCATCTAAATTCATGTAACAAAATGCTAATAAGACCCATTAAGTTAGGAAAATATGTGAACAAAATAAAATATCAAAACATCCTCATATGCGATAATGTAATGTATGGTATGAAAAATGAATGCAAAGGTTATAATAATATTACAATATGCAATAAAAATAATTTGGATTATATTGAAAGCGATATGTGTCTAGCGAACTTGATTAAAAGTAATCCCCACCCTAGAAGAAATTGCACCAGGAACAATTCTTCTGAACCAATTCAATGGAACAATTTTCACCGATACTGAACCGCAAAATCTTACCGGAACCTATGTGGTACAGTTCTTCAATACATCTGTGACAATAGCCAATAGAACTTATGATTTTTTTGAAACAACAAGATTACAACCATTACCGGCTATCTTACAAACTAAGTATCTGCACCAAAATATAGAAGAAACTCTATCATTAGAAATGGTGAAAAAATTACGAGCAAATAATACCGAAATAATTGATCTGCTGGATGACAGAAACAAAAAAGGATTTACAATCAATCTAAGTCTCTCTCTAATATCGATAATATTCATGGTCATTCTGCTAGCCAGGACAAAGATATTAAAAAAAAAAAAACGGTAAAACAATCATTATTCCAACAACGCTAGAAGCAATCCCATCGATACATACATCCATGCCAGAATTATCGGATACCAGAAAACCTGAAAAACCCAGCATAAAAAGAATCTCCAATATTCCATATTTTTGATCGACCGGGACGTTCGAAATTAAAAGGGGAGGTGTTAACGCAAGAAACGTTGAATACCCTTATTACAAACTGTTTCACAATAATTAAATTGCTTACACAAATGCAGACAAGTCAATAGAATTCCAAGTAACCAATATTGCAAAATAACAACAGCGTGTCATTTTGATTACCATGCAAATTAATATTTAGTTTAAGTTATTGTATGATTAAAATAAAGTTTTTAGTTTAATTGTAACTCGTAAAAGAAAAACATTAAATAATAAATAACGTATAATTTATACAATTGTATAATTTATACAATCTATACTTTCTAACATATTTATATATTTTTAAGTGCAAAAACTAACAGCGAGTAATTTTATAAAATTAACTTCTTTATCGATAAATAAAATGTTTATAATTAGTAATGTTTTTATACTTTAATACTCTATAATTCTCAATAATACTTACCTTTAAATAAATTTTTAAGTGACATTTTATTAAAATTTTCGTCCTGACGAATGAAAGTAAAAACTTCTTTAAGCTTCTGCGGATTGTTCCCTTTTATTTGATATCCATATTGCTAAAGAAAATGGTGTAGAAAAAAATTAAATTAAACTTTTGAAACCGAGTATTACTAAATTGAAATAATAGTACATTGAGTCTTCTTTAAAATTGTGTACACAAAATTTTACTATTTTAAAATTTATGGAATACTTTTCTTTAAAAAATGCAAATCATGTTTACAGAAACATATGTCATAAATTTTAATCTGAATATTTTCGAAATGGTTATAGGTACAAAATAAATTTTGCACACGTTATAAAGTTTTTAATGTAGATTTCATAAATGCAAAGTTCAGTTTTTTATATACTATATAATTTTTAAGGTCAAAGTATTTATTATTATCGTGTGACTAAATTTATCGGTAAGCTGTCATAATTTGTAGCAAAACTTTAAAAACATACCGTACTATCTAATCTAATTCGCAAAAGTACCGAAATCAACAATCAATAGTTTTTACTCTAAAAGTTGAAAATTTACCTCTGTTGGATGTAGAGTGCAAGTTAAAAATTTTTCAACATTGCATTTATACACTTTCTTAAGGTCCAGTCTTTCACAAAATGTCAAAAAATATATATAGTTCCTTTTTTGCCAAAAAAATTGCAATTTTTGATACCTGTTTCAAAGTTTTTACTTTAAAAAATATTATAGTTATCGATTTGAGATAAATAAAAATTTGTTTCTTTTTCTTAATTCAGAAAATTGTAGAGAATTTCACCATATTTCTTAAAAAAATTTAGAATTTTTAAAAGAAATTAAAAGTCATATATATTTTAAAATATCGGAGATAATGTGATACAGAAAGCATGTTTTTCTTTGCCTTAGTAAAATCTAGAAATGTAAAATAATTAAGATCGGTTCATATTTGTAAAAGTTACAAGATTCGATATGTTTTTCACACTCAGGGTGGTCAACATTGGCCCATTGTAGCATCGTCCTTGTTTCACTTACGCATTCCAGCTAAGAATATTTTGAAAGTCTAACTCCTTCTCTATCGATGTCCCAAATTTCATCAAGTTCGGTAGGGCAGTTTAAAATATGTAGATTTATTACCATTTTTTCCAAAGGGCTCCAATGTGCACTGTCGCACCCTTCGACTTTTTCCTACTTTTCGAAATTTTCTGCAATTGCCTATTCTTTTCTGCAAAGAAAACTAACTAAATGCGGTAAACTTTTTTTCTAAATTCACAAATTTAGATAGTTTTCTGCCTCCTCGAAATCAAAATTTAAAAAAACAGATAAGTTATCATCAACACCCACTTAAATTCTCTAAAATACAGGGATTGTTACTCGCGAAAAATCTATCCCGTTGCCAACCGCAAAATCCAAGTAGTAGCCATGATCCTCTAATAAGTCCAAATTCGAATAATTTTATACCACCTCATCATGCTTCAAACACTACTTCCAATTATAATTTAATTCCGTCAGAGTCGACTTTATTTACTCCTACGGTATCTAATTCGACAAACCTGCCCATGATTCCAAATCTTACTATTAGTAAGCCTCCAGAACTAATTTTACTAACTCCTTCAATCAATCATTAAACATTCCAAAAACGGTGATCGACACGGTTTTCTAACCGTGTTTAAAACCCGGTAGAAAACTGGATACTGTAGGTTTTTGAAAATTTTAATTTTTCAATTATCGAATAGGCCGGTATTTTAAACACACAAAAACGGGTTTAAAAATAAGATTTTATTTTAAAAAACATATGAATACTAATATTTGAATGGAAATTTAAAAATAATTTTTTAACTGATTAATATTCATAGTCTAATTTCTTGTTGCGTTTTTTAAATATAATTTAATTTAAATTAAATTGAAATTAATGTAATTAATTAATTTTTGTGAGTAAAGCTCCCAGTCAAAAATGGAGCTTCGAACGAAGTAAGTTTATAAGGGAAAAAATAAAATAGCGTTTTATCAATCCCTTACGAATGGCATGTTTTTTTTCTTAATGGTGAGTTTAAAAGCATTCTTTTAAATGCTGAAAAAAAATGAATATTTTATTTATAATAAGGACGTAGATTAGTTTCACGTATATGTTACTTTTTTTATGAATACACATCTTATTTATATATATCCTTACATTTGAGAACTTATTCGCTTACCCTTGTCCATCATAGTAAGACTTATTTCGAAGCACATAAGAGTGTGCTTTTTGCCAAATGTTATGTCAGATCATCTAAAACTTTTTTTATTGGGTTTAAGCAAATAACTAAGTAATAATTATATTAAAATACGAATATCAACAAACGTACTTTTTTCTCATTCCTACAGACAATTTAAATATTTTATTGTATTTTTAATTCAATGTTTGTAATAATAGCTTAATTTTTTTCTAAAGCAGTTTTACTTGAAAAATGTGTGCCTGTAAAATGATTGAGATACCATTTTTCCATATTGAACCATATTTTCTACACATAAAATATAAAACATGGTCTCAGTTTTCAAGATTATTTCTTATCTTAATTACAACTTCTTTCCCAAAATAAATTATTTAATAAATTTTAACTTGAAGTTATAAGATTTGTTAAGTTTTTTTTCAAGAAATATTGTTTTTTGATGGAAATATTAGCTTTTGCTAATTCATCCTAATTCTAATAATAATACAACAGAATGAAATTCTACATTAAAATGAACCATGGCATTGAAAATTACAATAATGTCCAAATTTACAAAATAAATGCGCGCATTTAAGGTAGTTGTTCCAGAGAGTATTTTTGATCGACTTGTTAGTCCATATTTTTGGCCAAAAAATATAACTGTTCGACAATTTATCATGATGATAATAATGTAACACTCTCACAGCCCTTGGAGGCTTCTAATTCAAATCCAAAAAAAAAACTAAATTAATTAAATCATCCATTAAATGTAAACGTTAGGCCAAAAAATAAATTTAACTCTTCAACTATCTCCATCGCTTATTAAAATGTTAGAGGTATGAATACAAAATTGAAATTGAAATGCTTTGATATTGATCACAATATCATTGTACTCACTTAAAAAAAATTCATAATTCCGAGATAATGTGCAGTAAATTTGATATTTATAGACATGATAGAGTGAATAATGAAAGTGGGGGAGTTCTGATTGCGGTCTCAACCCATTAATATTCAGAGGAAATAATCGTTAACAATGTCCAGAATAATGAAATCATTGCTGTATGTATTAAATTCAAATAGAGGACAATGTTTGTAACTTGTTTTTATATTGCTCTTTCATCAAACTTTCAAATTTATGAACAACCCAGCAAAAACTTTGGTTGCCATGTAATGAGTTAAGAAGCTAATACGATATAATGGCTTTTCACTGAACAACCCATTATTTTAACGCAGCGATGACATTAGAAGCAATTATTTACCTCATATTATTACAGGTAGGCATTTTATAAAGACTTTACTTAGATGTCATTACAAGAAAAACCTACTTCCAGGCCGTTGAACATCTCATTAATTTTTAAAGTATTAATGTAGTCATTATTAGTAAAAACAATAGGATCTAGTTATATTTTAGGTTATAAATAACTAACGAAATGTCATGACATAAGAAGATATTTTTTTAATATTTTTAATTTGCTTTAATTTTAATTGCAATAACTTAACAATAACCAAAAATGAAGTATTGTAAAAACGTTTTGGATTAAGAATTACTTCATGTGTAAATCTTGCCTTTTTATATATTTAATCCTTTAAATATACACATGTGGACAATAAAACAGATGGGAAATATTTAAAAAATTATACGTTTTAAAATTTGTTAAACTTATACTAACCTAAATTTCAATAAAGTAAATATTAATAAAATAAATATTCATATAATAATTTTATTAATAAATTTTAATAAAATGCAATTATTGCAATTATCTCCAGCACAGCGGAGACACAGACTATATATGACTATTTTTTATTACTAAATGAGAATTCTTCCTAAATTATTGATTCAGATTTTTTTTTTAGGTAGAATTTATATTATACGGTGTACTTGGTTGTTTTAAAACCTCGATATTATATTTCGAGGGTCACATACCATCAGAATTGATGAACGATTCATTTTCTTTCATTCAATTATTTTTAATAGCTTTTTACTTACTCCCCACCATAGGCATAATGTTTTGTGCTGATATTTGTAACACCCAAAAAATGCCCACCTTAATGTATACCAATCGATCGTCCGTTCATGTAAACCTTGTAATCAAACTACAGCTCGCAATTTTGAAGACAATTAGTACATATGCCATACATAGCCCAACGATGAACACTATTGAAATTTGTTCTGATCGGTTCATTATTTCACCTAGCCCCCATAGAAATGTCTTCGCGGAATAGGGGTTTTGAAATCACAAGTAAGTTTTGTATAGGTATAAATCTTTGTGTTGAATTTTATGAAAATGGGTCCATAATTAACCATACCTCCCATATAAACCCCGAGAATAACTTTAACGTCCATAAATGCCATGCAAATGTTAGTATCAAGTTATTATTTAACAAAAAGAAGTTATATATAAGAAGAAACCACAGTGTTAAATTTATGAGGATCAGTCGATAATTGACCACTTTCTGAAATCACCCTAAAGTACATAAATCCCATATAAATGTTAGCAGAAATATAATATATTGCATACGTACATAGAAAAAAGTCACCAATTACCAAAATATTTCATTCAATTAAAAATTGTTTAAATTTGCACCTCTCACCAAATATATTACATCGATTATTAACAACGATGGTAACTAAAAATGTGCAAAATCATATTTTTTCTTGGGCTTCAAATGA
Source organism: Protocalliphora azurea (assembly GCA_932274085.1). NCBI lineage: Eukaryota > Metazoa > Arthropoda > Insecta > Diptera > Calliphoridae > Protocalliphora > Protocalliphora azurea. The sequence goes on along the minus strand of OW026519.1, from coordinate 86,457,272 downwards.
ACCTAACAGCTAGTTATTTTGCATATTTTGTCATATTTTCGTAGAATTATTAGAGCATATTTTAGAAATTTACGTGACATATTTTTGCATATTTTATATAATTTTGTCTATTTTACACTTAGGAGAAAAATTTTGCTTATTTTGCACCCAATAAAATTTTTTACATAATTTACTATTAGCGAAAATTTCTTTTTACTGTTACTTACGTTTTTTAAATTCGATTCCCTAATAACTTTCATCTTATAACTTCATACAAATTTTGTAATTTGTAATTTTGTAATTTTTAAGTACAAAAAAAAAAAATATATATCTTTTAGCTCTTGCTAATAAAAATCAAGTTATTTTTAGCATGAATTGCAGATAATTTAAAATTTAGCAAGAAGTAATAATAATATTTTAAGCAGGGATCTGATTTAATAATTTGAAATAAAAAAAAATGTATTTAAAAAATAATATTTATTTCTTCATCATGATGAAAACTTATATTTAAAAAATTTTCCAATCAAAAAATTTATTAAATCAGTCAAAAAGAATGAATTAAAAATTTAAATGAGAAAAAAAACTTACTTGAATTGCTTGAATGTATTAATTAAATTTGATGAAACAACTGTGTTAATTGAAAAATATAAGGTAATAATTTTTTCTGTGTACGTTTTACAGAAATATATATTATATATATATATATATATATATATATATATATATATATATATAATATATATATAATTAATACAAGTATTGGTTCACAATAAACCACAGGCCCCTTATAGGACCCCACCCGAAATTTTGATGTACATCGATATCACTTTTGTGGAATTTTTACTTTTATAACGACCAAAAGCGTTCATGAAGTATGTTGGGAGAGTCAGTCTTAAGATACAATATGAAAATTTCTCAATAAATAAGTTAAAATTGTTAAATAAACTTAAAATTATTATTTCAGAAGTATTCCCATCCAATTAGTAAGGAAACATTCAATAATTTTTAATAGTACTGTAGAATATCCTAGCAGGGACTTTTTGGGTGTATGTCTTTGCTATAGAAAGCATAATAAAGGTAACTAAAAAAATAATTATTATATTTAATTTGAATAATAGGAAATCATGTTTTTGAATTTTTTTCAAATACACCAATGTAGGTAAATTCAAAAATTATTTTTTTATTTCTTAGGTAGTTGTATTTAATAAATAAAACATAAATATAGGTTAAACAAATTTTAAAACATAAAATTTGTTCATTTGAAGAAATTCACACCTATTTTATTATCCACATATGTATGAATTGGTAAACTAAATTAATATATAAATAAAAAGTAGTATTTTCAAAAATATGATAAAAATGAGTAATTACTAGAGGGCGGAATTTTATGCATTTAAAAATTCAGAATATACCCTATGAATTAAAAAATACATTTTGTTTTATTAAAGGTTAATGCTTGAAAAGATTAATGCTAATTTTTTCTATTTTTTTAAATTATGTTTTTTTAGTTTTTAACTTATTATCGTGACATTGACTTTAATAAAATCTCAATTAGATAGACGTTTATTTATATAAGCACACATATTCTTTACTACCCAGCAAAAACTTTTCTTTCCTGGTAAGCTAGGAGGTATAATTGAAAACGAAAATAAACTACTTATGTTTTGCATTAATAACTAGTAATTTTTGTTCGAATTGACCACAAATTCATGTAGTTATTTTTAGACCTAAACGAAAATAAATATAAAAAAAACAAAAAAAATTGCCGTCAGTGAGATTTGAACTTGGACACAAATTAAGCATTCGTTTTTGATGACTGACGTTTTACTCAGTACACCATCTCGCACCTAATTTGCTAAGTGACAAAATCTTTTTTAGTATAAATATATGTTTTTAAACATTTTGTTATAAAAAACTAACAGCATCATAATGGGGTTGAACAACCTTCTGGTTGTTAATACAGCGCTCTAGCCAACTTATCCACGTGATTGCAATATCACTGTGCTATTATACTATTGAGTACTTATTTATGTAATACCGAGTAGGCAAATAATAATGACGCTTCATTACCAAGAAACTACTTTAATAAATAGTTGCCATTATCAAAAACCAAAAAGTTTTTGCTGGGTAAGTTGTCAAATGTAAATGATTGTCTCTTTTGGCGTAAAAAATGTTCATACATAGAAAACGATCTTTCTACGTCAACAGATGAGATAGCACAATCAATTAAACTGATTTGAGTACCTAACGAATCGTACCCTCTAATTTAGTAATCGTTTCAAAAAGAAATCCATAGCTGGAACAAACAAATGGGAGTTAGCATTTGTTATCACTCAACTCATCCACAGCTTTTTTGAAATTGCAAAATATTCTTCGTAGTATTTTACGGCATCAAGCCAAGATGCCCATCTCGTAATTATTGAGGAGAAAGTGTCAAATTGGGATAATTTTCCTTTAGTTTTGCAATGCGTGAAGGGACAAGATATTTCCATAGTTTGGCTTTAAAAAGTTATACAATTTTCATCTAATGTAATATTTTTTAATACGAATATGATAACTAATATATTTATTAATATATAACACAAAGAAAAATAACATATAGAGATTTAAACTATAACATATAGAGATTTAAACTATAACATATAGAGATTAAACTATTAAAAGAAAACTAAACAAACATTTTCGTGTCAAGAAATTAATTTTACAATTATAAAACGGCTATAGAAAAGCACAAAATTTCGGGATACAAATTTAATATGGCAACAGCTGACATGCTTAATAAAATAATATCATAATCAATTGTAATTTTATATATTCCACCAGTATTGAGTTTTTAGTTAATTATTTTATAAAAATACCGAGTTTACAACTACTTTGAACAAAATAAATTTCTATATGTCTGTATTTAAGAATATCTTCTAAATATGAATGTATGCATATCTCTTTTTTAATTCTGAAGGCGTTTGAAAGTGTCCGCCATACTCTGTCTGGATTGAATTATATTACAATATAATTTTAGCATTTCCACAAAATATAAATTAGCTCCAGAATTTTTTTTGGCTTGTTACGCATCACAGCGAATGACAATATTTTTTCAATATTTTGCCCCAATAAGAGTGTTTCTTCGTAGCTTCCAACGTGTATTTGTATTCGTTCAGTATTTTTCTTATCGTTTCTGGAAAAACAAATATGACATACTCTTCCTGGAGTTCATTAATGAGAGACCTGGTGGACATTTGCGAAGTTTCCTTAACTTTTATACGTTCTACTCTGCCGAATATTTTATTCAGACGGTTACTACTAGATTTAAACTCCAAAGTTTCATCATATAAAACTGGACCAAGATCTTGCAAAATTTTGGTTTGTATTATAAAAAGTAACGCTGATTATTTTAGTGTAAAAACCCCTTAAACGCATTTTCAGATGAGAGCAGAAAGTATTAGAAATTTGAAAAACAGTTTATCGGTATGTCAAAAACTCTGTTAGTAGTAGTTCAGGTGGTAATACGAAGTTTTTATATTTGATTTTGTTTTTATCTTTTGTTTTTGATGTTTTTGAATTATTTTAAGAACGAAAAAATCATGGGATTTTTTTTAATAACACAGGTCAACTCTAAAGAAGAATCGTGAAAAATTGTAGGTATAGTTACATTTTTAACCCATTCACGACCAAAGAAAATATCCATCCCTGAGGAGTTTTTACTATTATTCATGTTTTATAGACAATAAATTGTGTTACAAAAATATAGTACAAGTCAGGTCTCCAAGTTGCCACACATATGTAGCCCCTAAAAGTCTTTAAAGTTATAAAAATCAAGAATTTCTCAAGTAACCCTCATAAAACCATGGAAGGCATGGTGAATGCAGAGGAAAAATTTGCATTTTATATAACTAATATCTCAAAAATTGTAAAATTTTTAAAATCGTACTTTCGGAAAATATACATTGTCTACACATCAAAAGTTTGAAAAAAATAAAAATTTAAATAATACACTTTTAATCCATTAACAACCAAAAAAAATATGTTTGTACCTCTAAGAAATTTTTAGGTTATATAGTTTTCTGGGTAATAGGTAGAACAAATAAGTCATCCGTGTTTTATAGAGAAGGAATAGTCAAGCAAAAGTGTAGAATATGCCATGTCTTCAACTTGCTCTACATAGCCCCTAGAAGTCTTTAAAATTATCACAATCTCTGAAAATATATGAGCAATAAGATATGAACAACGGAAGCTGTTTTACTAAAACGCTGTTATTGAGAGATTATATCAAGGCGTATGGAGCCCTACTAAGCTAATAGACTATTGCTGCTTCTTTTGATGATAAAAAATTAAAAATAGTACTTTCCTTTAATAATAATTTAAGAAAAAAGATATGCATACATTTTTGAATGAAGTTTAAAATAAAAACATATCTCCTTCGTATAATTTTATTCACTGTATCTAGTCTAAGAAATAAGAATTTCGCTGAATTATTCGCGATGGAATTTGTTCTACTCTTTTGTTGACTTCGTTATTTAAATTTGGATTTTTATTTTATTTTTGCAAACTTTTTGTGTCTACGCATGTTTTTTTTCTTTTTGCGATTTATTGACATTTTTGATGTTGTTGACATTTTTGCTAAATAAAATGATATTTCTTACAAAAAATACAGCGTACTCTAAATTTATAAAGGGTGTAATCAAACAATTTTTGTTTACACGATAAAATTTTATTATATTAGAAGTTTTGATAAATCTTAAGACTCGATTTTTGCCTTCCAAAATTATTTTAACTGAAATCAATTATAGTAGATTATTTTATTTATGTAAACAATTGTGTCTGTGAATTTTCAGACTGCAAATAATCGGAATTGAAAAAAAACAAATAAAAAAGCGATATTTTTTACATAATTTTCAATAGATTTGGTTTCCAAAGGATGCTTTTTAAAAATGAAAAAAAAAACTCAATTTAAGCTATTAAAATCCTGTCAATATTTCCAGAAATATTTATGTTTAACAAAGTATAATTTTACACTGTTGTTTGTATTTAAAGAAATAAAAAAGGGAAGTAAAATAGCAAGTATTTTTTGGCAACAGAAATATAAAAATTTCAAAGTTCAAAATTTGGTTTGAAAATCTCTTCTTAAAAAATGTTATATTGGCTAAATAAATTTAATATTTGCCGATCAACTTAGTTTTAGGAATTAAAGTCGCAAATTTTTCAAAACAATAATAATAAATAAAAAAAATTCTAAATATTTTTACTTTTTACACTCTCCTCGTTGAAAACTGCTTATGATGTGTATTTATTATTTTAGGCTATGCGACGACTTGGAACTATTGTGTGTCGATTTTTCTTTTTGGATGGTCGCACAAAGGCAATTGATGTTCATCCCACTGACACAGCTGGTGATGCCGTACTAAAATTGGCTGAAAAACTTAATCTGTCAAATACAGAAGGTTGGGCCATATTTCAATCACGACCAAATGGAGAAGAACATATTAAGTCTTTTGACTATCTTTATGATGTAATAGCTGCATGGGAACTAAAGCAGGTTAAGTTACAACCAGTTACTGTTGCACATAGACGATTAACTAATGGGTCATCATCAGGTGAAAACCGTTTTGTGTTTAAAAAAAGATTATTTAAATCAACACGAGAGTTATCACAGGATCCTGTGGAAGTAAACTTGCTGTATGCTCAAGCTGTATACAGTGTTGTTAAGGTATGTTTATTAATTCTTCTATTCCTTATTTATAATTATTATAAAGTCTGAATATTTGATTATCAATCAGATAATTTTGTGATAATTTTTTATATTTTTGCACTTAAACGCATTTAATTAAGATGTTTAAAGAGTGCTTAAAAAATTAAATATAACACAATTTCTTAATAACTTCTTTGTTGCGTTATACTTGTTTTAAAATACTTGTAATTATATTTCAATCAAGTTTTTTTTCATAAATTATTTTAATAATTTATTTTTCAATACTTCATTTTTAATGCTACGTTCACATATGGAGGTTTTTTGAAAAACGAGTCGTTTTCTCAAAAAACACAAACAAATTGATTTGTTTTTTCATATATTTCAGAGCCAAATACATCTTGATTCAAATTGTTTAATTATTCAACAAACAAAAAAAGAGACTAAATTTCCATACAGGGAAGAAATTTTTAGTATTTTTATTACTAGAAACAGTTTAAAAGCAAAGAATTAAAAATTATGAATGAAATTTACATTTGTTCATAAAATGTATTTGTAAAAAAATTTATTTTTTGAATTAGAAAGTGTTTGTATATAAAATTCTTATTTAAATCAAAAATTTGTGAAAATGATGTGTGAACAGTGATGTTTATCCTTATTGTGTTTTTCAAAAAAAAAACAAATAAAAAAACAAATAAAAAAACTATTGTGTGTGAACATAATATGAATTTTAAACTCAAAACATTTTTGCTAAACAAAATAATATTTTTTACAAAAAATACAGCGTACTCTCAAAACGTGATTCTTCTACCGGTATCTTACAATTTCGTGGAGATAATTTCGAAAACTGTAGATTTCATATACTTTTGTATTTAAATTCTTTAAATCTGTTGGAACCTATAATCGATGTTCCGCTAGCTGCACCAGTATCAGGCGAATCGTTTTTGGTAAAAGATAAGAAACCTAAAGCGAATATTTAGAGTGCATACATTATAAAAATACAGATAAAGAAATGCAAATACTACAGAATCAAATACATTATGGCATTCAAGAATTGGTGTGAGTGATAATTGTTTGCAAGAACTAGTACTTCATAAGATGGTTGTTGGTATAGAAAATGTCTCTCCTGTTGGTATGTGTGATACATGTATTCAAGATAAGCAAACCCCTAATCCATTTAGTGGAAGTCATACAAAATCAAATCGTGTGTTAGAAAAAATACATAATTATGTATGTGGACGCTTTGAACCCTAAACCTGGAATGGCTATAGATATTTTGTCAATTTTATTGACGACTACAGTCATTTTACATATATGTATCTGATGAAAAAGAAATCAGAGGTTTTTAAATGTTTAGCTGAATATGAAGCTATAATAGGAAACCAGACGTTTCAAAGCTAAAATCTTTTTCCAGCTTTTGCATAGTTCCACACCAAAAGAAAAAGAAATGAGATATCAAATCGGTTAAAATGGTTATGATAGGATGGATATACTTCATACGGTTATATATTATGGAATCTTCAAAAGAAAATTATCGTTATAGCTAGAGATATTCGTTTCAGTAAGACATCGTTTCCCTTTAGAGAAACAAAATATGAAAGTCCCGAACCAGATATTATAATTTTGTGTGAAAGAAATGAACAAGTTTAATGTCAGTGTCGCTTCTATAAAAGATAATGAAGAGTAAAATGGTGGTAAAAATTCCAATAGTTTGACAATTTTTGTGATAAATGTGGAGTGATTTACGGAGCCAAATGCTTTAGAATGATCCAACAGCATTCAAAATACAATTTTTCCGTTGTCAACGTGTACTCAGATTTCCTCTGAGACATCAATAAGAGTTGTAATACAATCTCTTCATTACTAAAGCCAGGTTGTTTATTAATCAATAATTTATTTGCCATAAGATAATTTTTCATTTGGCTATGCATAAGTTTTTCAAAAACTTTTTATGAATAGGAAAAGACAGCTATAGGTCTGAATTACTTATCGGTTTTAGTTAATGGAACAATTTTAGCGGTTTTCCACAAGTTTGGATATGTCGAAGTCATAAATATTGTATTAAAAATGTATATAACGTGAGGCAAATCCAATCCTTCCGAGGTTGATTTTACAAAAAGAAAAGCCTCTAGAATATCTTCTTGAATGATGCAATAAAAGTCAAATAACGTATCCAGGTTATTTATTGGTAAACTATCATAATGTGTAGATGGAATATTTTGATGAATGATGTGTAGAAAAAGTTTTATTTTAGATCGTTAAGCTCCCTTTCAGACAGATTTGTCCCCTTTATATAGGATGGAATTTTATACCGAAATATTGCTTTTTAAGCAGATTTGATGGCATTATTTACGGTACTTCTTAAACATTTATTAGCAACATATAGCTGTGTAATTTTTGTATCTATTCCATTTTTCCAAGGATTTGAACAATTCTTATTTATTTTGATCTTTATTGGTACATATTTTTTCAAAGAGATAGGAAACAGTATTATTAAATAATTTGGTTTGTCCATCAACATCGGTAATATTATAAATATTGTACTAAATTAAATGGTCAATTTCATAACTAAGAGCATTATAGTTAGTATTTTTATAATCACGATATGATATGGTTTTTGTTTTCGAAGGTTTGTATATGAACAAATCATAAATAAAATAGATGAGGTCGTATTTAGGTTACAGATATTTGACCATATAATCGTATTTTAGAATTATTATTAACATAACAAATATCTAGAATGGTGTGTATAATTAAATTATTTTCCAACAAATTACAATTCAAATCTCCAGTAAGGATGATATAATTATATTTAACTGGGTGCTCCTCTAGCCAAATTGTTTTTATTGAGAGATTTATATTCTTATGTGGTCTATAGATTACTCCAATTAAATATTTATTTCTAACACCGTAAATTTCTGAAAATAAAAAATCACAATCTTTATCACTTGTAGACCCATGTAGATTTATGGACTTGCAACGAATATGACTTCTTAAAAAATAACAACCTCCGTCATTTCTACCTACACAAAATAGATTATAGTAAATGTATTTGTTTTAACCAGGTTTCCGACATTCATATGATGTCTAGTCCAGAATTTAAAAAAAAAACCTATCTGAACTCATCAATTTTGTCTCATAAACTTTGTGCATTTATATGACATATTGTGAACCATTGAGTGCGACCGAATTTTGGAACTCATACGATTATCATAGGATAGAAACAATTTAATTTTTAAAAGCAAAATCTAATAAATAAACTTGTACATTTGAATAATCACTTTTGATACAAACAGATTCAATACAAACATATATAAAAACAATAATAATAAATATTTGAGATAATAGATATGAAAAGAATATAAGTGTGTAATAATATTATGCATCACAAATTCCTTTTTTAAAAGAACCGGAAGAATTTTCAGTTACATAAATACTACAGTCTAATTTACTCAGAAAATCAATGTCACTTAGTTTTCTTATATAGTATTTTTATAGTTTTCATTTTCAACAAATGGAATACCATGAATTCGTAACACACTGGTTACTAACGAGTTTTAATAACCATCGATAAATGGCCTTAAATTCTCAAATTGCTTTTTTTTCTTTCTGACACAGTGCATAGTTTTTGATCAATGGTTTCAATTTTCGTTAAAATACGTTCTTCAGACTTTAATTTTCGACCAATTTTTATTGAAATATCAGCGGAAATATCCATAGATATTTTTACAATTGTTGTGTATTCTAAATTTAAAAATTACATATGATTTAATAATTAACATATATACAGTGAACAAAAAAGTTGTAGGTGCAACTATATGGAGATCATTGGCAATAAATCAAAAATAAAAATAATAATTATAATGAAAATGATATATCACTTTAAAGGGGACAATTTTCTACATATTGTTTGTTCACAACATTTTTTGTCAACGCTTTTGCGTTTTCGTGACTAAAGTCCAAACTGAAAAAAATATATACTTTTTAATGAATTAAATAATATTTTATCTTTACTCCAGTCAAATAATGGCTCGAGTTCGGAATTTGATGGAGTGAAAATTATTACCTTAAAATTTTTAATTTTTAAAAGAAAAATTGATTCAATAATTTCTGAATTATTCTTAAATATTATCGAAAAATAAATAACAATGTTGGCATTCTTTCAACAACTTCAAGTCAAATATAAAAAAGCATTGAAAAAATATTTGTACATTTCTGCTTACAAAAATCTATACATGTATTTTACAAACATTTTCTGGTGGTAATTTCTTTCGACTTGTGTGTAAGAAGAATTCATTTTTTGTAGCAGGAATATATTGTATACATACGTATTTATAAATTTTTATAATATTTAATCTTTTCGGTTTCAATACTTTTGTGGAATGGAAGATAATGAATGGTTATAAACAATTTCATGTAAGTAAAATATAACACAAACTTATTCATTATATGTTGATTCCATTTCCCTTGAAACAAAGAAATGCTTAGCATATAAAACAAGAACTGCACATATTTTGGTGAATAGATTCCAAGCAAACAAAATTATGAATATTAAAAATAGGAAGAAGCCACTAAAGATGCCAAATTCGAAGAATAATAAGATTGTGAGGATAGAGAAGACAAAAAATCTAGCATGCATTGTAAATTAAATATAAAATTTCCAAAATAAAATGTATAATAAAATAATAACATATCAAGAAATAAAAAGAAAATGTGTGTAAAGAAACAATCTCTTTTATTGATTGTAGCTAAAATAAAATTATTATTATTTTTTAATTAAAACTTTGTTTCATTCAATCATCTACTTGATTGATTTAAGTAAAATATAGTTTTTTTCAATAAACTTTTTGATTCAATTAACAGATTTTTTGAATTTAAAATGTTTTCTAATTATTTTTAATTAAAAATTTAAAAGTGATTAATTGAAAAATCATAATTTGTCAGTTTTTAAAATTAATAGTAATTACTTTCGTGAGGGGTGCAAATTTAAATATTTTTTTGATTGAATGAATAGTTTTGTTAATTAGGCTCATTTTTACTTTTTGCTGTGTATACATGCTGTTAAAATTCACCGTTAACACTAGTCGGCAGAAAAATCCTCCCTGAAACCAGAATAGGTGGAATTGATGGAACTTGACGTGCTAAACACGAATCTGTTTACACTTTTTATATGGTACTGAATTTTTTATGGGCATGTCTAATATTTACCCCTTAATAAGGCGATTAGTTACAGGTGTATATTTTATCACAACTCGATAACGATTTGTCCGATTTAGACAGATGAAACACCAAAAGATGTGGGCGGATCAAAATTGTCTTAAAAGTTGTCATTATTTTTTCATCTGCTAAATAGTTTCGGAGTTATTTAGACATTATTGTCGGATTTTTTTCATGCAAAACTGAAAAAGCTTTTTTCCTTAAAAGTTCTTTTAAAAAACGAAAACGGCAAAAATGTTCAGTTTTTAATCCTTTGACATAAAGTTAGTAATGCTACGAATAAAATAAGCCATGTGTCATCCAAATTAAGCCATGTATCATCCAAATTAATTAAAAAAAGAAAAATAAAATGGGTGGACCACATGGAATTTCACACACTGAACACGAATCTGCTTTAATATTTTTCTGTCAAGTTTTAATTTTCTTTATGTACAAGTCTAATATTTCCCCATTAATAAGCAATTCCACGAGTATATTTCACCATAACTCAAGAACCGTTGCTTTTTCCCATAGACAAAAGTCAAAATAAAAACATTTTTCAAATTGTGTTGAAATATACACATGGTTACCAAATTCAGGAAACATTCAATTAGACGAAGCTACAGTGTAGTACCTAGCTACTGAAAAAAAAAATGCTACATAGAAAAGGCGTAGGTGTAATTATTAATAAAACCATTCAAAATAGCACAGCAGATTTTATATCAATATCCTACAGAGTGATGACGATGACGATTAAGTTGGATGCAAAACCACTTAAATTAAACATTATTATTCAACCGCAAATAGCACTGATAATGAAATGGAAACATTTCACGGTGAGATATCAGAAAAAAAGTGGGCAAAGTAAAAACTTTGGGTGCTACATAGGATTTTGGATTAGATGACTGAAATGAAAGAGGTGACCGTTGACCGTGACAAAATTGGATTTTCTCACTTCATCTGAGAAGGTTATATACTTGGACCTCACTATTACACTATATCGAACGTATTGTACGTAATCAAATAGATTACATACTGATTAACAAAATATTTGTTTCATCAATAATTAAAGCTACAACATATCCTGGATGTAATGTAACTTCAGATCAAAACTTACTATTTGCTAAACAAAAATATAACTTTCATCCGTCAAAAAACACGGTCTAATGTTGATCTCGGGAAATTGAAAAAAACTCACAATTTAAAAATACAATAATTCATGATATAAATCAGGAAATACAAAATATAAATGTAGAATCCAACCCAATAGATCTATGGGACACAACAACGAATATTTTAACTAACATAGTTAAAACAAAAATCGATTATAAACAAAAAAGAAGAAATGACAATTGGATCATGGATGAAATCCTTGATTTTAAGGATGAGAGAAGAAATTAAAAACCCGAAATGAACATGAATACAACCGTTTAAAGACTCTTATATGGAGAAAAATTCGGATAGCAAAGAATCAATGGAAACACAATGTGTAGAAATCGAACAGCTACAAGCTAACCATGATGATTTTAATATATATAAAAAGATTAAAAAACTAATATGGAAACAATATGTTTATAATACTGACATCTATCCGGAAGAGTGTCTTAAATCTGCATTTATAGCAGTTCCAAAAAACAAAAAAAAAAAAAAAAAAACAACGCAAAAAGGTGTAAAGATTTTAGATTAATAAGCTTAATGTGTCATACACTAAAATTATTTTTGAAAATTATACATCAACGTATATATAAAAAGTGCGAAATTTTTATGGGAAGAACCCAGCTTGGATTTAGGGATGCTATAGGCACTCGAGAAGCTGTATTTAGCATACAAGTCTTGATACAAAATTGCAAGGATATACAGAATGACATGCTCCTCTGCTTTATTGATTACAAAAAGGCTTTTGAAAGAGTACAGCGCGACAAACTTATAGAAGTTTTAAGACTTATTAATATTGATAGTAAAGATATCAATTATATTAATCATTATATTGGAATCAAAATGCTGGAGATATTGTGACGGAAAGTATTCCCATCAATAGGGGTGTTCGTAAGGGATGCATCCTTTCACCATTGCTTTCAATGTCTATTCATAATGTATATTCCAATAAGCTATAAACGATATAAATATCGGAGTAAAATGGGCAATATATAAACAATTTACGTTACGCTGATGATACAACATTATTGGCATTTTAGATTTTTAGGTTTGTTCACCATTAATAATAATTTTAACAAAAAATAAATCTACGATAAAATGAAATAGATTTTATGGTCCGATTAATGGATTTAGAAAGTTGACCGTAAAATCGAAATTCGATAGTCAAATTATTTAACTGTTTTTTACGGTTGGATAAAGTCTAACTAACGAGTTTAAATATCTTCAACGGTGTCTTAAAAGCAGTTCACAATTTACCGATAATGTTTTCAACAACATTAGTACAGGCCAAAATATATGTCCAACAGTTTTGCCAATTTTTGAAATTTATAAAATGCAACTATTAGTTTATGTTTTGAAGAATGTTCTCAATATTGGCTATGATACCGATTCTGCACTAACCATTTGTCAGTAGCAAGATGTAGGCTGGAAACAACTAAACAAAGAATTGAATTTATGGGTAGTCATGAGTTTAACAATTTTCAGATACACTTAAAAACCTTAATGGCTTAATGGCTATTAATTTTCGAAGCAATAGATTCGGTCTCAATATGAATATAGAAAAAACAAAATATGTGATTATAAGCAGAAACAAGGATCCTTACAACGAATGTAATATATGCGTAAACAGTGAACCTATCGAGCGGGTCAAAAAGTTTAAATATCTTGGCTGTTGATTACAAGAAACTTAGGGAATGTGATAAGGAAATTAAAAATAAAACGACAAGAAGTTAATTTTCTAAGCTGAAAAAATTATTAACAAGTCTTGATATAAACATAAATCTCCGTATAAGATTTCTAAAATGTTATGTTTGGTCAATACTTGCAGATTTAAATAATATTTAAATCTAACATTTTTACACATATTTTAATATATTTTAAACATACAGCGAGAAACAAAGATGATTTTGTTCAAATAATAAACAATATTTTATAGATTGCGCATATATTAATTTATATTTTAACTATATATATATTAATTTAGTTTTAAGTTTGAAAAACCTTGCATGACCATTTTTAGCATTTTTGCAGCTAAATTTAGCATTTTTACTACTATTTAGCCGCAAATTTTTGGCACATTATTTAGCATTTTTAAATAATATATTTTGTATTTTTTAGAATTTTTCGTAAGAAGGACAAAATTATAAAATTAAAACTTAATTTTTTGCTGACTGCAATTTTTGGCTATAATACAATTCCATGATAGTTCTTTTTATGCATCAGTGGTAATAAATCACTTAAATGTTGACAGGATTAATTAGCGAGCAAAATATATACATTAACGAATGTATTTTTAATTAATATAATTATAATTAGGTGAACAGGTCATTTAGTCTGTTTCATGAATTTAATAAAAGCGAAAATTATGAACGGTATAGTTTTCTTCTTAATTCTATTAGCTGCGCTTTAAAATAAATACTTCTATAATTTTGAAACAGACTTCTTTGAAATAGTGGTATATTCACTGAAGTATTTAGTTTATAAACTAACATTGTTATTCTCAAACAATTATTATTTTAACATGAACTTCAACTGGATCTTGAACAGCTGAAAACTGTAGCACATATGGCTTGGTGGCAGAAGATAGGAGCACAAAATGTTTACACAAGCTTCTATAGACATAGCTGCTTATAACTTTTGTGGTCTAGCAACCAATTCCTATTATTCTATTTTCTACCCTTTTTACTTCTGTGTATACAATCGATTCTGTTTTTATAACTATATAAGCACAAAATTATCCAAAATTAAGACAAAATGAATATACACCACAGAAAAAAGTATTTTATAAATTTAGCATTATTTTTAGCATTTTTAAATAAATTTTTAGCATTAGCTTTATTGTACACGATTTAGCTGAAAAGATATTTACGTCTAGTCACACTGTATGCAATAAAAGAAGAAGACAAGGCACAGTGGTCTTGGAAATAATTCTGTAACTTGCGAACTATTAGAGATGTGTAAACAAAATTTCAGCTGGTCAAAGCTGGAGTGTTTTCGAGTTGATTTGGAGGAGCACATATCTCTAACGGGTCACTTGGGTAGATGGTAGACCTCCTAAGTTGGTCACCTCGAGTATGTATTTTTTTTTTTTAATTCGACAAAAATTCATTTATGCCATTGTATATCCCTACAAAAAACATATTTACATCTGTATTTTATCTCATTTTCTTTAAGAGATATTTAGGTCGAAGCAAATTTTACCCTCATTTTTGGTTCAGTTTTTTTAAAGTTTTTAAACTTGGTAGCCTCAATTTCGGCCCTAAATTTTTTGAAAATATCCTTTAAATTTATTACAACCATATTTTTGAGAAATAATGTTGATATTTGAAAAATAAATAAAATAAAAATTTTGTAAACAAAATTTCAGCTGGTCAAAGCTGGAGTGTTTTCGAGTTGATTTGGAGGAGCACATATCTCTAACGGGTCACTTGGGTAGATGGTAGACCTCCTAAGTTGGTCACCTCGAGTATGTATTTTTTTTTTTTAATTCGACAAAAATTCATTTATGCCATTGTATATCCCTACAAAAAACATATTTACATCTGTATTTTATCTCATTTTCTTTAAGAGATATTTAGGTCGAAGCAAATTTTACCCTCATTTTTGGTTCAGTTTTTTTAAAGTTTTTAAACTTGGTAGCCTCAATTTCGGCCCTAAATTTTTTGAAAATATCCTTTAAATTTATTACAACCATATTTTTGAGAAATAATGTTGATATTTGAAAAATAAATAAAATAAAAATTTTGGCTCAATACAGACAAACTTGTTTTAAAATCAGCGAATTCAAAAAGCCACATTTTTTATACCGAAATACCCAAAATCCCAGTCCGGAGAAACTTGTTTCAAAAATTTACTTATTCCATTAAAATGATCACCTAGTCGTTGTAGAAGACGTGACTCAGAAAATATTTTTTATATGTTTAACCACCATATATATATATATATATATATATATATATATATATATATACGTATTTTATAAAAAAAAAAAAACCTTTTCAAATTTGACAAAGTTTGATTGGGGGAAACCACTGTCCAAAATATCTCCAGTTTTGCCTTACACACATTTATGTTAAGATCTTTTGAAACCATTATAAAAATTCTTTAGCCCGGAACAGAAAAAATATTTTAGAAGTGTAAGAATATTATCACCTTTTTGGAAAATAACCTATAAATATTGAAAAATTTCTTAAACTAAATGAGATAACCTACACATGTAAGAATGTTTCTTTAGAAATTTACAAGGGCTACCTACATTTAAAATTTAAATAAAATTTAAAATTCTTTTACATTTAAGTCATAAATTAATTTTTGTCGAAATAAAAAAAAAAGAATACATACTCGACGCGACCAAATTTGGAAGTCTGCGCACTACCGCTATGACTAGTTAGGGCATTGTGTTCCTCCAAATTAACTCAAAATCAGTTCAGCTCTGACCATGTGAAATTTTAATTAGATATCTCTGACGGCTCACAAATTACAGAATTATTAAGAAATACGCTTTGGAACCACTGTGAAAAAATAATATAACATGTAATTTTAAAATATTTTTTTAGGAATAATTATGTGGCTATGAGAGGGCGCTAAAATCGATGAATTTACAGTAACTATTAACAAAAAGTACGGTTATTTTTAAAATTAATTTTTGGATCAAATACTTTGAGGTTTCGTTTTTTTTAATATTTAAGTATATTTGTCAATTGAAAATATTTTTTTTTAGGAATAGTGTATGGAATATATATAGTTTTTTGCTCAAATGTACAGATATTTTTTATTTCAAACCTAAAAATTACTTGAATTTGTTGAAGAATATACAAAAATTATAAAAAATTATTATGTTGAAAAAGTGTTCGGTTTTTGGTATTTATCATCTTCCTTAATAAATAACTTTTTATAACTTTTAACAACGTATTGAAGATTCTTTAAATATATTCCGCTTGTCGATTCGTGCTTTGGGATTTGAGAAAATATGGTCTAAAATCAAAACTTTCATATAAAATGGGTCGAATTCGGGAGGGTATGTACCATGAGCAATTGAGTTATTGGGCTTGTTTTTTATCTTAAAGTCATCTCTGTGAAGTTACCTTTCAGAAAAGTGCAGAATTATTATATGTTGCTAAAGAAAATTTTATTTTAGATAAAAAAGAGTGTAGATACTTTTTCGGCTAAAAAAGCACAAGAAGTCGTCTTTTTTGCAGTTTTCAAATTCAAAATTGTTTATTTTTGGACTCGGTAAAGATATCGACTTCAAATTTTTTTTATTCAATAGATAATTTTGTTCTTTAACTAGTTAAGAAAAAAACTAATAAAATCGGTTGGAAATACTAAGATATATATGAAAAAAACTGGACCAAGAACATGCTTAAAAATTCAAACGCAAATAACTCGAAAACTATAAGAGATAAATAGGACATGTAAGCAAGTTTTTCTAGGTCTTATCAGGGCCTATCAGGAAATCCGACGAGAAACAAAAATTTTGCAAGCAGTTAAAAATGTTTTATGTCAGAGGTACCTAACTTTGAGCCCCCTTAGCTCCGCCCCTGGGGGGATTGTTGTGCCTCTCCCTTCCAAACATAACATTGTACACTCCCCAGCTACGCCTATACCAAATTTCATGAAAATCCAACCGGCCGATCAGAAATTACAGATTTTTTTCCAAAAAATGTCGATTCTGCCCCACTGTGGAACGTTTAGGATGTAATAAAATGGTACTTCATTCGTACCCTATGAACCCCCTAAAGCAAAAGACATAAAAATCAATTTTAAATAGTATTCCTTCCTTATCACAAATATATCAAACATATCGTTGGTATTATTATCGTATTGTTAATTATACTTTCTAAACTAAAATAAGCATTTCTAAATTTTATTGTTGTTAATGCTGACGGAATGTCCTATAGATACTGTAGATATCTCTCCCCCCAACATTTTTAGAAATTTGGAGTCTAGGGGAGTAAAAGCATCTATAAAAGGTAATTGATACATCTTAATTGGTTGATATATATTATTCACTCGAAAATAGTTGTTCGATTAAATGAAAATCAAGAATTTCGGGTAAAAATTTATTAGAGTAATTTATGCCGATTAATCGAATAATTTCAGAAAAAATATTTTAAAGATTTCTTAACTAGTTTTAAAGATGTTTTAATTTTAATTAAAAAAATGTTGCTTGAAAATAACTGTTATACAATTTTTATAAAATGCTTAGAATCTAAACCAATTTTTTTAAATTGTATTTCTAAACAAATTGGAGAATTTTCAACTTGATTTGGAAAAACATAGTGTTGGTTATCAGCAGACAAAGGTATAAACAAAAATATGTGTTACATTTTATTCGAACGCACACTTTATGTTTAAATTTGGAGCTGATATACCAATGGATTCTCAGCCTGGTATAGAGAATATAGTGATGATAACTTCAATGAAACCTGTGATATAGAATGATTTGGATTTAAAATTGAGTTCAACAAGTAAACTTATACATTATGCTAAGAACCGTTGCTTTATATAAAATAATTCAGAATTTTGTGGGAATTCATAAATGTGCCTTATCAGATTTTTCAGGCCTATTTATTTAACTATCAAAGAATTTACTAAATATAAAGAAAAAATGGCTTTATGAAAACAAAGGGGAAACATGTACACAAACAAGACTATTTCAAAAGGGTTACTTAAGTCTCCTTTGTAAATTAAGTATTCTCAATTAATGTAAGCATATTTTTGATATTTTAAATTGTTTTTTTTTTATTGTCTTTTTTAATAAAACACTAAGACAACACAGAATACTTCTTTTATTTTTAATAGCCATTGAATAAGGCAATTTAAAAATTTACTCGATTATTCGGGTAATTTAAAAACTGCATTTTCGAGTTATTTGATTAATCGAATGATGAAAAAGTCGAGTAACATGAACACTAAATATGTAAAATATGTATGCCAGCAGGTCTTCTGAAAAAGAGCTGCCAGTAAACCTTCTGAGGAAAATAATAAAATAATTTAATAAAATATTTTTGATTCTATATAAAATAACAATTTTATATTTTAATTGTTGTAGTTATATTTTATGTTAAAAAACTTAAAATATAAATTAATTCGGAATTAAAAATCACATGTGTCGACTTTTGACAAAATATTGTTGACAGAAAATTGTTGATTTCTTAAAAAGTTTTTGCCTTCCTAAAAAAAAATTAAAATTTTAGTTAATTTATATATATTATACTATAAATTAATAATAAAATTAACTTAGGAAAGTACAATCTACTCAAACAACGCATTAAACAAAACTAAATGAAAACGGCTTCGGGCTTTTTACAAATACAGTCGGGTTCAGTTTTTTTTTAATTTTCGGTTTTATTCGAAACTGGTTCTTTTAAAACAGCATTTTATTGAACTTTTTTCGTAATTTAACTCAGAAAAAGAGTCCGGAAAAAATAACAAAAATTACCTGACTAAAAATAGAAGATTCATACAACTTGCTAAATGCAGTAAAAATGACAGTTAAAATAAATCGTTATATTGAGTGCGCACGAAAAATCAAGCATTTCAACCGACTTAGAATCACTTTCTGAGTTGATTTAACGATGTCCGTCTGGCTGGCTTTCCATGTAAACCTTGTGAACAAAATACCGGTCACAATTTTGAAGATATTTTGATGAAATTTGACAAGAATAATTATTTTTGTACAAGAACGAAGCCTTTTGAATTTGGTTAGGATTGGTCCAATTTTTCGCCTTGCCTCCTTACGAATATCTTCCCGGAATAGTGGTTAACGGTCATAAATTCTTTAAATATAGCACTTCTGAAAAATGTACGACGACAAAATAATAGTCGTTTCAATACAATATCTTAAAATAAATATCTTAAAACGAGAATATTTATTTCTAAAGATTTCTAGAGCAGTATTTATGACTAATAATATCTTTTCAGATAAGTTTCAACCAAATGTTAAGCCATTTTTTCACTTTGATTGAAGCATCTCCAAAATATGTATTTATATTACAATAACCGATTTTTAATGTGTCGAAACAAGTTGGCCAAGCAATTTATTTTGAAGTTATTGGATATTAGAGTAGCCTTGTATGTTACATGATTAAACAATTCAATGTTTGTGCTAATAACATAGGCGGTTTTTCAGAAAAAACCTATTTCAAAATTTCGAATTTTGCAAAATTAATATCGCATTCAATAGCCAACAATGTGCTGAACTTTACCCAAGAGTTATATCTTTGGCATGCTATTTCTTGAACTAGGTAAGCGCCTCCAACTGGCATATAGCATCAACTTTAAATACAGAAATTATAAATATGGTAAAATTTTTAGTACATTTTCCCTTATATCATAAATTATCTTAAAGTACAGAATCAAATATTTTTAATGTCTGTTTACTAATTAGCCATTGATAAATATTCATTTTAAAATTAATAATTTTTTAACTAAAAATATTATGTAAATTTTAAGTTTCAAGATGTATAAATTATACAAGGCATGGGTTGGAGAATACAAATTCATATGCAAGTGATAGCCAGTATTCAAAGGACTAAAAATATAATAAAATTCCCAGCAGTTTCATATGCCTAGTTACTTAACTGACTACATAAGTTACTTTACTAGTTACTTTATTAACTACGTGACTAGTCACGTTAACATAAACATGTCCTATGAGGAAGTATACAGCCACATCCACGAATGCGAGATGTCACTTTTTTCATACTCAATCACCTCCACAAATACGTTGCACTTTTGTGCACGCAGAATCATTTTATTGATAACAATGAGTTATTAAAATTTCTTTACGACTCCTGCCAGCTTAAGTGTCAATCGCCACTTCCACGCTTTCAAAGAGTAGGTAAAGTTTTAGTTTGCTTAACAATCGTTCACAAAATGTTCAAAATTGGGTGAAGAAAAAAAGTACACAAACATGCACGAATGAACTTTGCTGTCTAAAAGGGAGTCAATTGACACCGGAAAAACTTATGGGTTGTTTTGCACTGGCCTGCTCTGATGAACATTATTTTAACTTAGTTTAAAAAAAAATATATAATTTTTAATAAAATTTATGTAGAAACTTATTTGTTCGACATTGGATTTTAGTTTTAGACTATTTAACAATGCACAGTGGGGCAGAATCGAATTTTTTTGTTAATAAAGGGGGGTCAAAGTTAGGTATCTCTGACATAAAAAATTTTTAATCGCTTGCAAAATTTTTGTTGTAGGCCCTGATAAGACCTATAAAAACATGCTTACATATCCTATTTATAGTTTTCGAGTTATTTGCGTTTGAATTTTTAAGCACCATAATTTTGCATGTTCTTGGTTCAGTTTTTTTCATATATATCCTAGTATTTCCGACCGATTTTATTAGTTTTTTTCTTAACTAGTTAAAGAACAAAATTATCTATTGAATAAAGAAAATTTTAAGTCCGAAAATAAACGATTTAGAATTTGAAAATTGCAAAAAAGACGACTTTTTGTGTTTTTTTAGCCGAAAAAGTATCTACACTCTTTTTTATCTAAAATAAAATTTTCTTTAGCAACATATAATAATTTTTCACTTTTCTGAAAGGTAACTTCACAGAGATGGCTTTAAGATAAAAAACAATCCCAATAACTCAATTTGTCTTGGTACATACCATCCCGAATTCGGCCCATTTTATATGAAAGTTTTGATTTTAGACCATATTTTCTTAAATCCCAAAGCACGAATCGACAAGCGGAATATATTTTAAGAATCTTCAATATGTTGTTAAAAGTTTTAAATCAAAATTTACGGGACTTCGGAAAAATGTGGATTCTACAGCCAAAAATGTAAAAAATCCCATTTTTGGGAATTTTGATTAGTTTATTTGGGAATTCAGGAAAACCCTACCCCTGATTGAAATTTGGTTAACGCGCTTTTATTTATATTAATAAGATCCACATTTCCTGCAAATTTCATTAAGATATCTTTATAAACAAATATGTTATTACAACAAAAAAATTTGTATTTCTCCAAAACCCGCAAATTGGGCCTTTTGTTTGGTTTATTTCTAAATAGCGAAAGAAATTTTAAAAATATGCATTCCATTCGCCTTTAAACTTTTATATTTCCAATTTATAGTATGACTATACTTTTACAAAATGGCAACTTTTGCCTTTAGCTTTGCTTGAATTATTGCTTAGAAAATTATGAATATTTCTGTATACTTTTACTAATATCTATACACAAAATACTTTTATAAAAATAACAAATAAATATTTTTTATTTTTAATAGGGTTGCCACATTTCCCAAATTTAAATAAATCTTTATCCTTTTCTAAGCATTCACATATTTCTATCAATGAATTTAAAATAACAAAACAAACAAAAAAATATCTATTTTAGCTTAATCAATATTATTATTTTTGGTATTTATCATCTTCCTTAATAAATATTCTATTTCTAATACGATTTTTTATTACCTATTTATATTAAATTTATGTAGACAATTTTTCTAATATTTTAAGCTTATACTACTTATATCTTAGGACCTTGATAAATAAATCCAACGTTTTCTCATTGATTATAGTACAGGGTCTACTGATAACAATAGGCTATTAAAAATATCCTTGTTTTGTGACGTTCTGGAGCATTTCCTGGAGCTGAATAATTGAACGTGCTTAAAATCTCTGTTTCTTGCTTCTTGAGCCTCTTCTCTAAGCTCTCCAAGTGGAAGAATATTTCGTTCAATTATAATTTAGCCATGGTACAATAGTTTATGTACTGTTGGTGTCATTTCTTTCCATGGATATAGAGTAGTTTAGAAATTTCTGGTGCATATTCTCCAAATCGAGCAGAGTTAATTTTGTGCTTAATATTAATTGCCATTAATAGTATGTTAGTCCTTTCAAGTAACTCTTTAGTAATACCAGTTATTTTTGACGTAGCTTCGAAATTTCCGAAAAACCTTCTTGCTGTGTTTCCATCATTTGTACTACCACCAGTCGGCAGAGGTTTGTCGATGTTTAATCCCGTCTCTTCTCTGAATTCATCCTGGATTATACTTTTCTAGGATATTCTAAGTGTTTTTAAATCCTCGTTGTTTCTAGTAGGTTTTGTTAAATTTTCTGGCACATTTCATTAATACTCCTTGCTTTACCGATATCCGAAAATTGTGATTTCGTGTCAACATATAGTGAACATTTCAAAAAAAAAGAAGATGTTTCCATAATGGCATTACTAACCTTTCCATCAATCATTGTTAGACTAAGTTGAAAGGATATGTATTGGTTTATGGTTATTGAAAGAGGTTGTAAATCATTTATTTCATCTTTCATATATTCCACTAAATCCTTTGTTGTTGTCTTCGACTCCCTTGTGTATTCGAACCAAATAAGTCTGCAAAAATGCTTTGATCGTGGAGTGGTGTTAAGTCATATATCTTAAAATGAGTTTTTACACTTTGATGAAGATTGCTTTAAGGAATAAGATCGAATTCTTAATGGCACCAAAGATGCTATAAATACGCTTTAGGTATTACCGGAAAGGATACCTGTATATTGCCACTAGATCATAAATATATAAATTTTTAACCATCACCAACAGATAAATACATTTGTTAAATTTAGGTAAACACCATTAGTGTAAACTAATAAAATACTTATTGATTAAGTTAAAATAGACATTTTTTGTTTGTTTTGTTATTTTAAATTCATTTAAAAGAAATCTATGAATGCTTAGAAAAGAATAAAGATTTACTTAAATTTGGGAAATGTGGCAATCCTATTAAAAATAAAAAATATTTATTAATTATTTTTTTAATTGTAATAACATATTTGTTTATAAAGATATCTTAATGAAATTTGCAGAAAATGTGGATCTTATTAATATAAATAAAAGCCCGTTAAAAAAATTTCTATCAGGGGTAGGGTTTTCCTGAATTCCCAAATAAACTAATCAAAATTCCCAAAAATGGGGTTTTTTACATTTTTGGCTATAGAATCCACATCTTAAAATATATTCCGCTTGCCGATTCGTGCTTTGGGATTTGAGAAAATATGGTCTAAAATCAAAACTTTCATATAAAATGGGTCGAATTCGGGAGGGTATGTACCATGAGCAACTTCATTGCTCCATTGTTGGGCTTGTTTTTTATCTTAAAGTCATCTCAGAAAAGTTACCTTTCAGAAAAGTGCTAAATTTTTATATGTTGCTAAAGAAAATTTTATTTTAGATAAAAAAGAGTGTAGATACTTTTACGGCTAAAAAAATACAAAAAGTCGTCTTTTTGCAATTTTCAAATTCAAAATCGTTTATTTTTGGACTCGGTAAAGATATCGACTTCAAATTTTCTTTATTCAATAGATAATTTTGTTCTTTAACTAGTTAAGAAAAAAACTAATAAAATCGGTCGGAAATACTAGGATATATATGAAAAAAACTGGACCAAGTACATGCAAAATTATGGTGCTTAAAAATTCAAACGCAAATAACGCATGTTTTTTATAGGTCTTATCAGGGCCTACAACAATATATAAATATATTTGAAATCGAACGAGAAACAAAAATTTTGCAAGCGATTAAAAATTTTTTATGTCAGAGGTTCCTAAATTTGAGCCCCCTTAGCTCCGCCCCTGGGGGGATTGCTATGCTCCCCCTCCAAACATTACATTGTACGCTCCTTTGCTACGTATATACCAAATTTCATGAAAATCCAACCGGCCGATCAGAAGTTACAGGTTTATTTCTAAAAAATTTCGATTCTGCCCCACTGTGCAGCGTTGCCAGAAACCTTGGCTAAAAAATCATCATTTGACCAATTAAAAGTCATAAGTTTACTACAAAAATCACCAAAATTATAATTTTAATAATACATGGTATAACTTCGCCGCTATTAGGAAAAAACTTTTTATATCTGTAGGATTATTCTGTATATCGATTCAATGCATAAAGTGTAGAAGTTCGAGGTACTTTTTATGGATTAGAATTACAAAAGAAAACATTTTTTCTATGAATGAATCTTTCAACACTCAAACTGAGTGATCGGTTTTCAGCAATAATCTTTTGGGAAGTCTATATTTCATTGTTTTCAAAGCTCCACAAAAGTACAATTTAATATTGGACAACAATTAGACTCGCCGTTCGAAACAATACAAGAGTATCAAAACAGCAATGTGTGAGATCATATCCTTTGGATTGCAGATCAGGGATGGAAACTGGATTATTTTATATTGTACCAATCATAAAAATAAAATGTACTTTTTCGACCATAGTGGTAACAATTGTGCCAATATATTGTAATTACAAACATTTGCATGGAAGTTTAATAGATTATAAACATGTTTTTGTTATATAATTTTAGTAAAAAAATTTATTGAGTTTAAGTTGACACAGTAGAGAAATTAATTACAATTCTTTATTTTGTTATGATAATAATATTTTATATAGGAAGCTTTCGCTAACGAATGTGGAATAGATAGAAACCCTAAAATAACTCTCGATATGTCTGGAAATAAAAACTTATTTAGTGCATTTTTCATCAGCGATGCTTTGACCAAAAATAGAAAATTTTGGAGTCTTTGGAGTTTTTGTTCCTCCACACCGTTTAGTGCTCTATATATATATATATTAACTATTTATTAACCCAACATGTTTCCTTATTGGAAAACATATTTTACGAAAGGGGAACAATTGAATAAGTTTTTGTCAAAATTATATATTCCGGAAATATTTTGTATCCAAGGACACCTGCCATTGTAAAATATAACAAAATTTTACAAATTTTTGGATTTTTTTTTAAATCTCGTCAATTAACTGTTAATATTATTCGTTGAAAAATATACACAACTCATATTCACATACATACCGCAAAAAATATCAATGTAAATATTATTTTCCGAAAGCCTTGTGGTGATACATCGTGATACATGGTGATACATCACATTTATTATAATATTATTGTTATTTAAGTGACAAGCTATTTTATAGAATGGAAAAGTTTATCTTGGTAGAAATATATGCATATTTCATCATCCGATTACATTTCCAAATTCAAAGATTTTATTACCTTATGAAAGCACCTATTAATAAAATGGAAAGGTTAACTTATAAAGGGGAGTTTTAAGTACTATGGAATATTTTGGATTAAGACTAAAAACCACTGTTCTATAATAAAAAAGATATTGCTATTTAAATATAAAATATCAAAATAAGATCATATCAAATTGTACCATCTGGGCCGTGGTAGTACTACAGTACCAACAGATATAAAAATGTAACAAAAAAAGAACAATTGTATCATGTTTGCCATCCGTGTCGATCATACAAATTTGAAACACTTAACACATGCCCTTGTATGGGCATTAAATAGTTTTCCATTGAAAATTGATTGCCCTATCAGAATTCGTTCATGTGTCAGAACCAAGATTAGCTACCGTTACCTCTAAAATATCCTTACCGCTAAAAAAACCCTCGAGGTAAATAAAACAAACGGTCGGAAAAATTTTTTCATCTAATTCTGTCATATAAATTTAAATCTTTGTTATTATACTTTAAATAAGATATTTTTTAAATTACTTGTACGAATTTTTATAAACCTCTTCTAACAAATCAAACGTTAATAATGTGATTAGAATAAAAATCATATTTTGTAAGAAAAATCATCTAATAATATTAAGGTTAAAAATTATCATAAATATGATAAAATCATCATTCTAGTAATACTTGTGCTATGAAACATGCTTATACAAAAAACAACACTGAGTCATATACATAAAAAAATGATTGTGTATACATAAAAACAACAACTACTGAAAGTCGTTGCAATGTTTTTATATATGTTGTGTGTATATATTTTTAATAATTTTTTCAGATTTTTGCATATAACTCGGTTGTTTGATATGGTTAATAAAATTTAAAATTGAAAATTCATAAAAATATTTATAACAGATTTGTACAAAAACGAATTCTAAAGGTTATATAGAAGCTTCACAAAGTCCAAATTGCATTTTGACCGATATCACAGTTACTAATGAAACGATTTTGTTCATTTCTTACGAAAAAAAACTTTCTAAAAAAAACTTCCGAATTTTCGGTGTAAAAACGTGGGGCTTAGAAAAGTTGAAACAAATGCGTTTTTGGAGCAATTTTCGGTTTTTTGGATATATCTTGGCCATTAATGGACCGATTTTGCTGATTTTTCTTAGCGTCATTCTAAAGAATATTCGCTATAATTTGATGTATAAAGCATATGCAGTGGCCAAATTAAGTATTCAACATACCATTTCATTTCTTATAATTTTGTAATAATATTTACTTATTGAATTATTTTCAACAAAATTACAAATATTTATTTGAGGTATATGTTTCCTTCTATTTTAAGTAATATTTGCTCCCAAATGCACAGAACTTTGAAGAACTCTGCCATTTTTTCAACAGTATACGAATTCAAACGCAAAAAATGTATTCGACATTTTGTTTATTGTTCATTATGGATAACTATATTAATTTTCTTACGTTGATTTTCTTATTTTTTTTTTTCTATTTTTTTTATTTGTTTTACAATTAGGATACATGTGTTTTAAATAACTTTATATCATTTTATTGTGATTTTGTGTAAATAAAGGACGCAAAAAAATAAATCTCAGTTGAAGCCAAAAACTTCATCATTTTTAGTAAGGAAAATCGGAAAATTTTACTGTAGAAAAGGCGTAAAAGCTAGGTAAAATATATATTATAAAAAATAAAAAAAATTATAAAAAATAAAAAAATACGAAAATTCACTGAAAAATAAAACTGAATCAACAGGCCATTAAGTTTTACAAAAACTGGTTGAACGTAAAATTTTACGTAAAGTAGAACAAAATTACAAACTAAGTTCATCGAACATGCTAAAGATACTGAAAAATACTTGGCAATACGCGTTGCTTTCCAGAAATTTTGAGATATTAAAAAATGCATAATCTTAGAGTCGGATCTGGTATAAAAAAGCTCCGACATCTCAAAAAGGATATAAAATTGAGACCAGAATTTGTAAGAGGATATGGCAAGAAGTCGAAAAAGTACTAGATAGATGAAATTTTTGCAACTGGGGTCAAGCTAAATCATTTTGTTTGCAATATGTATGTCCTAATCTATCGAAAGTCATATACCGAGCCAGAAGAGAGAAATTAGATAGCTGCCGTAAAGTACGGTGGTTGAAGTGTTATGGTTAGAGTTAGACTTTTAATTATGCATGCAAAACATATAAATAACACTAGTTATATTATTTAATCTATTAAAACATTTATTTAGAAATAATGTAGATCAAGTTCTTTCACAAATGGTTCATCCTATTATTTCTTTCGCCCATTCGTATTAATAATTTGCATTTTTTGACCTAATACTTCAAAGTATTTTCTTAGTTCAGCTTTATTTAATAATTCAGCTTTTCTAATGCAACTCAGTAGTAGGGAAATGGGAAGGCAATAGTTGTTTTTGTTTTTAATGAGGAGGAAGAGGAATTTTGAAGAGGAAATTGTTTGTATGAAATTGAAAACCAATGAATTTGTTTTTGTAATTTTTTCTTGTGAGTGCATTAATAGGAGGAAAAATTGTTTTGCATTTTATGAAATTGAAAACCAATGTATGTATGTATATATGTATGTATGTATGTATTTATGTAATTATGTTAAAAGTACATACAAACAATTTAACAGGGGAGACAATTTTTATTTATATATTTATTTATTTTTCTTTTTTTTTGCACTTTTAATTGTGATGAAATTAAAAACTGATGACTTGTATAAATAGCGTTTGAGTATTTTTGTATGGTTATTTTTGTATGGTTATTTTTGTTTTTGTAAAGTGGAAACTTGAGAATTGTTTTGTTTATATGGAAAAAAAAATAACTTTGTGTAAGGTTCTTTGACATTAATGAAGATATATTTTATGTTGTTGAGTATGGTCATGATTAATATTAAATATTGTAATAACAAATTAAGGGGAGTATTTTTTATTCACATTAAACATTTTTCATATCTAGAATATGTTTAAAATTAGTTTAATGCTCATTATTTATGTATTTATAATGTTTTCTCAATTTGAAATGATTAATTTGAATATTCTAATAACAAACTATGGGAGAATATTTTATTTACATAATTAGTTTATAACTCAATATTTCTATATGAAAGCTAAATTAATATTTTCTCTATTTGAAATATTAAAGAGAAATACTCAAAGAATTCAATTTACTTATTTAAATATAAAGGAGTATTTTTTAAATTTGTATAAAAAGAGGAATCAAATCATATTTATTACCATTTGATCTGAGGAATACTTCAAAGTATAGTTAGCAGAATGGTAAGCTATCACTATTGTAAAATGCATTTTAGCTTTTCATGTATTTATATATTTTTTTTTTTTTTTTTTTTTTTTTAGATGTATGAACAAATTATTAAATTGGCTCTTGGTATTAAGGCAGAGTTACAAAAATTGATGATATTCCCTTACATCAACCATTCAAAATTTTAAAATTTGAGTGGAAAGAAACACAATATGGATCAAAAGTTATAACATATTTAAATAACAATAAATGGTTTTATCTTCCGCAATGATTCGTGAAATTTTTAAACAAGGAGGATCCCTATTTAACGCAATTGAATGATAAAAACTGGACTATTATTTACAAAGGTCGTCAATCTTCAAATGGGCTAGCAATATTTGAACTTAGTTATAGCTAAAATTTTATAAATAAAACGATTTTTTTTTTATTTTTTTATTTTTATTCTTATTTATTTAATAAAAATATATTAAACTTATATAGTGCTTATTATTATTTTATTTATATAATACTGAAAAATTATTATATATCTAAATTTAGAAGAAGATCCTCGTCTTCGTCCATTATTTTTTTATACTCTTCTGGAACTGAGTATGGTCTGACATCAAGTTGAAGTTTCCCATCTTCCTTCATTAGTTTTAGTTCCTTATACTCCGGAACTAAATTCAATGTTGCGCCCCCTGAAGTATCTGCAGGCTCCAAATAATTTGAAAAGTCTTTAGCTTTGTTTTTATGAAAATTATGACATTTTATAAAATGCCTTTTTTTATTCCACTTTGTGGAAAAGCTCACATTAATGCAAAATTCACATGTGAGCTGTCAAACCTTTAATCAATATTTAAATATATGTTATTTTTCATTAGTCTCTTGACATAATTAAAAGTGATTAGACATAAATTTTAAACAATATGCCTTCTTATAAATGTAAATATTGCAAATCAATTTTTGTGGAAAAAGAAATGCTTGAAGGACATGAGATCCTTCATTGTTCGGAATGCTGGAAATGGTTTTCAAAGGAAAAACATCTAAAGGAGCATGAAAGGACTCATGCCAGCACATCCCATGTCAGTGGTAGAAGTGAGCCTTCTACTTCTAATAAATTTAGTTGTGTTAAGAGCGCTTTCAAAGAAAGAATTCTTACATACCTCTACAAAAACCAAAAAGAGGAAATTCTGCATCCTCAAGAGTTTTTAGAAGATGTAAACCGTGATATTTTTGAAATTTTAGAGAACGCTATAAATAAAAACATAACATTGAAATACAATTTAGAAGTGGAGTGCGAATATATTAAAATTGTAGAAGATGAAATAATGCTAACCACCATAACGCATAGAACAAAAATGTCACTTTTAACCATAAGTGATAGTATTGAAGAATCTTTGAAAGCACAATACACGTATATATGTAAAAAGATGTCAGAATTCCAGGAGAGGGATAGTGGATGGTCCCTAATACGAATGAAGCACTTGGAAATAAATATAAATAAGGCTTCATTCATTAGAGGCTCCAAATATATACCACTACCACATTGGATAAAGAAAAAAGATGCCTGTTTCAACTATCCAAATGATGATGAATACTGTTTCAAGTGGTGTATCATCGCTTCATTTTTATATAATGAAGCAAATGGATTTGTGAATTACAATGGATTTGGAAATATTCAAATAAATGAGGATAAAATATGTGTGGAAAATGAAGTGCTAAATTTTGAAAAACTTCAATTTCCAATGAAGTTAAAAGATATAAAGATATTTGAAAGCAAGAATGAACATGTTAGCATAAATGTATTTGGCTGTGAAGGTAATACTTTAGTTGGACCGTATTACCTCACATCTGCAGTAAAGAATCACCACATAAATCTTCTTCTTCTTATGGACGAAGAATGGTGTCACTACGTTTACATCAAAGATATCGGAAGGTAATTTAAATAAAAATTAACTACATATTTTATAAATTAAATTATTATTATTCAAATATTTCAGATTAGTAAGATCAAGTTTAACTTCCCACCATGGACGGGTTTTCATTTGCAATGCGTGTCTGCAGTACTCTCCAAATGAGGGGATAATGGAAGATCATTATCTTAACTGTAAAAGAGTAGTACCGAAAATGCCAGAGGGTGATAATAACATTTTATATTTTAAAAATTATCAGAAGGAGTTAGATGTACCGTTCGTTATATATGCTGATTTTGAGACGTATTTGGAGAAAATTGATAACGAGCAAGTAAATATACAAAAACATATAGCTTGTGCTTTTAGTTATTATATTAAGTGTAGTTTTAATGATAATTTAGATAAGTTTAATATTTATTTTGGTAATGATGCTCCTACAATATTCATAGAAAATTTAATTAATGACGCAAAAGAAATTTACTACATATTTTTTTTAAATAAGGACGTACCAATGACAGCACTCTCCAATGATGAAACAATTTTGTATAACCTCTCAACAATTTGTCACATATGTAAGCAAATTTTAGGAGCGGACAAAGTACGGGATCATTGTCATTTAACTGGCAAATTTAGAGGAGCAGCCCATAGCTCATGTAATATTAATTATAAAATAGCCAAATTCATACCAGTATTCTTTCATAATTTTTCCTCCTATGATTGTCACTTATTTATGAAAGAACTTTCACAATTTGAGGGAGATATAAAGGTAATTCCTCTCAATAAAGAACTATATATATCGTTATCAAAGTTTATAACAGTTGAAGAAAATCAGGGATTTGAAATTCGGTTTTTAGACTCTTTTCGTTTTATGGCCTCCAGCTTAGAATCTCTAGCCAAAAATTTAAATGACAGTGATTTTCAAATTCTAAATAAAATTTATAATCAAAAACAACAATTTGATTTACTCAGAAGAAAAGGAGTATTTCCTTATTCTTATATTGATTCGATGGAGCGCTTTAATGAAACTAATCTTCCTGCTAAAGAAAAATTTTATAATATTTTAAATAATTCGCATTGTTCTGATGAAGCTTATGATCATGCTAAATCGGTTTGGACAACTTTTAAATGTAATAACTTGTTAGATTACACTAAATTATATTTAAAAACAGATGTTCTCCTTTTAACAGATATTTTTCAAAATTTTAGAAGTATCTGTAAAAGTATATACAAACTTGACCCATGCCAATATTATACTGCTCCAGGTTTATCGTGGGATGCGATGTTAAGAACAACTAACATAAGGTTAGAACTTTTAAGTGACGTCAATATGTATAATTTTATACAAGACGGTATTAGAGGAGGACTAGTACAGTGTTCAAAGAGATATTCTAGAGCAAATAATAAATATTTAGAAGACTTTGATAGTAGTAAGCCTTCAGAATATTTAATGTATCTAGATGCTAACAATTTGTATGGTTGGGCCATGTCAGAATATCTCCCATATGGAGAATTCGAGTGGATTTATGATGATGCGGCTTTAGAAGATATTGATGTAACTACAATATCGGATACATCAGATATTGGATATTTTTTGGAGGTAGATTTAGAATATCCACACTATTTACATGAATTTCATAATGATTTACCCTTTTGCCCAGAAAATAAATTTGTTGGTAAATCTAAATGTAGGAAGCTGATTGCAGACCTAACACCAAAAACAAAATATCAGATCCATTATAGAGTTCTTAAACAATGTTTAAAGAATGGACTGATATTAAAAAAAATACACAGAGCATTAAAATTTCGACAATCTCCATGGTTAAAAACATATATAGATTTGAATACATACCACAGAACAAGAGCAAAAAATGCTTTTGAAAAAGATTTTTTTAAATTATTAAATAATTCTGTATATGGAAAAACTATGGAAAATGTTCATAAACGCAAAGATATAAAAATTGTTACAGATTGGGAAACAGCAAGGCGTAATCATTTAGAAGCTAGAGCATTAATTTCAAAGCCTAATTTTTCGAGTATAACTCAATTTTCAGAAAACATGTTTTCAGTTCAGTTAAAGGTTATGCAAATAACTTACAACAAACCAAGGCTTTGCTGTGCTGGAACTCTCAAAATGGAAAATGTATGATTTTCATTATCAATACATGAAACCAAAATTTCAATCTAATTTAACATTGATTTATATGGATACAGACTCATTCATATACACTATAAAAACAGATGATTTTTATAGTGATATTCGTGAAGATATTGCCTCAAAGTTTGATACATCAGAGTATCATCCCAATAACATATTTAAACTCCCAATATTAAATAAGAAAGTTCTAGGCATGATGAAAGATGAGAATAGCGGGAAAATTATGAAAGAATTTGTGGGACTTCGATCAAAAATGTATTCATTTAAAACGGTTGACATGGAGGAAGTAAAGAAATCTAAAGGAGTTAAAAAATCATGTATACAAAATTTATCAATAATAGACTACAAAAGGTCATTATTTGAAAGAAAAATAATTTCTGATACAATGCATACATTTAGATCGAAGTTTCACCAGTTGTATACACAAAAATTACATAAAGTTGTTTTGAGTTATGCGGATGATAAAAGAATTATTGCTTCTGACCAAATAAATACTTATGCGCGAGGACATTTTAGACTTCAAAGTGACTTTGATAACTTTTTTACAGAGATAGATGACGATATTTTCTTGAATATTGATAGTGAGTATATAGAATTTTTAAAAGATTCATCAGATGATGAATATTTAATGAATGTAGATGTTTAAGTTGTACATTTAATAATTTAAATACTTTCATATTTTCTAATTTTATTTAAAGTTTACATAAGTAGAACTTCAAATGTATATATTTCTATTGAATAGAGTTAACTCCTTAAGATATTATAAAAATATATTTTTTAATGAAAATGAGACTGATATTTATGTTATCACAATGAAACAATAATAAATATATGTCTTTTATTATATAATAAATGTGTTTTATTTTTAAATATTTTTCCATTGTACATTTTCTATTTCGTAATCTAACTTTTTACGATTTCTAGTTAGTCGAGGAGAATATTGATATGGTAAAGTTGATTGCTTCAAATTTTTGTGATTTTCATCCTTTGACAATATTCTTATTTTTGGTGTTCCATTATTTGAAAAATGTTTAAGTCGTTTAGCTGCTGAAGAGGCAGAAGTAGGATTAAGTTTTTGTAATGTTGTATCCATATCAATTTCATCATAATTTTCATTAGTATAAATTTCCTCAGGTAAATTTATATTAGATTGTGTTCCTACACTACTTGACTCTGGTTGCATTGTTTGAGTTTCAATATATTTCTTATATATTTTCCTAGTTTGTGTTTCATTATCACGTAGGTTACTAAATTTAGAACTTTTAGTTTGATGAGAAGATGATATTTGGCTTCCAATTAAATATTTGGCTAATTCTTGTTTAATATAATACCATTTATTAATATCTTTTAGTGTGTGTGAACTATATATTGGTATTAGTTTTCGATGTAGAAAATTGGAATCAGAATATTTAATTTTAAATTTATCGTAAGTTGATGGATTAAGAACTATTAATTTGGATAAATTATTTGACATTTTCTAAAATTTTTCCAATAACTCCACTTAAAACGGATGAAATAATAATTGGTAGAAATCCTCCTTTTTGAATTAGATGTTTCCTCTTTTGTTTCATTGAGGTTTCTGGTGAACAAACTTTTCTAATTGTATTTTTATATGGTTTTATTTTGTCAAAAACTGCTTTATTGATTTTATGGTTCTCATTAATTATATTAAAAATTTATTTATTGTTTTAATAACAACATCATCAACATGTTTCAGTATTGCATTTCGTAATTTAGGATCTGCTTTCTTAAGAACGTAAAGAATATGTTTGTTCTCCTTCAACAGTTTTAGGTTCGAGGTCATTGTTTATATTTGCAAATATTAAATAGTGATTTTTATTGAAAATATCCGTTCTAAATCTTAATGCGTTGTGTATTTGTTGAGTGAGATCAATTAATAAATAACCATGAGCCTGCTGCGTACAGTTATTATATACATCAACCAGAGCTTTTGAGTTTTCTGGGTATACTTGGCGAGCTAAATATTGAAATTGTAACTTATCCCTAGGATTTTTAAACATAACTATATATTTAGAGTTTAAAGAAATATCTCTGGAATAAGCACCTTTATGAAAAATGTTTTGTGTTACTAAAATCACAGCTAAATTTCTATGATGAGATCCCTTAGTAAAAAGTTCACACACTTTTTTATTAGATGATTCAAGCATTAAATCATCCAATATTATTAAAACCGATTCATTTTCTGCAGTAGCAAAATCCTCTGGAATACCATGTATAAACTCTACATTGTTAATTCTCGGAAGAGAATTTTTTTCTGCAAAACACCAAATAACACGATCTATGTTTTTAGATATTAAATGTTGATTTTTTATCAAATTCATAATAAATGTGGATTTCCCACAACCAGAGGGACCACAAATCATCATAGTGAATGGATATATAAACTGTTGAAACATGTTTACACTTTAATACACGACATTTAAATGAAGTGAAGCATTAACATTCTATAAATATAAATATGAGTAAAAGAATTCTTGTTGATGAACTACATCGTCAAGCGAGAAAGACCTTTCAGCGCCGACGATTTATTCAAAAGGGTATTTTAGATACATGGCAGATTGACTTAGTGGAAATGATACCGTATGCAAAATTTAATAGAGGTTTTAAATATATGCTTACTGTAATTGATGTATTTTCAAAGTATGCATACGCATTACCACTAAAAACTAAAACAGGAATAGAAATTTCGAAAGCATTAAAACGTATTATAAAATTAAACAAAGGAAAATCTCCCAAAAATATCCATTCTGATCAAGGGAAAGAATTTTATAATATCTATTTTAAAACTCTTATGAAAGAATATGAAATTAACCATTACAACACTTTTTCAAGTATGAAGGCATCAATAGTTGAACGTTTTAATAGAACTTTAAAAAATAAAATGTGGAAACAATTTAGTATGCAGGGAAATTATAAATGGATAGATGATATATTAAATAAATTGTTGAAAGAAAAATGAACAGAAACTTCTTAATACTGTATACAGTAATTTGAAGGTTTTCAAAGGAGGAAAATATAAATTAAATGATTTAGTTCGCATTAGTAAATATAAAAATCAATTTGAGAAAGGGTATACACCAAATTGGTCTACAGAGGTTTTTAAGATAAACAAAATTTACGTAACCAATCCTATAACATATCAACTTGCAGATTTTAACGGAAATATAATTAAAGGTGGATTTTATGAAGAAGAATTGTTAAAAACAAAAGCCCCAAACATTTTTTTGGTAGAAAAAATTTTAAAGCGAAAAGGAGAAAAACTATTGGTAAAATGGCTTGGTTTCGGAAAAGAATATAATTCATGGATTCATCAGAACGATATTAGTAAATAATATATACAAATAACATACTATATTGATCATTCTTTTTAAAGATGGCTTCAAGTATACAAGAAGAAAATATTTATGTTACTTTATTAAGTAATAATTCAATGGATATATATATAAAAATACTCCAAACACTTTTACAAATTTGCTAACACAATCTCTAAATTTGGATGATCACTGGGTAGTTGGATTATCAGATATTTCATTTTCATTACTGGAAAGAAATAATCAAAACAT
The DNA here is from genome assembly GCA_932274085.1 of Protocalliphora azurea. NCBI lineage: Eukaryota > Metazoa > Arthropoda > Insecta > Diptera > Calliphoridae > Protocalliphora > Protocalliphora azurea. Next base: position 86,420,349 of record OW026519.1, on the reverse strand, counting down.
TGCCAAACGTAGAAAACGAAATACAATTTCAAATGTCGATTCACAAGCTATAGTACATGGAAAAACAAAAATATTGAAGCATAGTGCAAATAATGAATATGAAGACATTAAGTTAAAATTTCACGAACTTTTAGAAAGCTCTAATGATTTTATGATAACAAACCCCAATCTGAATAATAAAACAAAACTTTTGAATAAATTAAGTGATACTCCAAAAAGTAATGTATCCACAGAAAAAAAGATTTAAGTGATAAAAAATCAGATCCTTTAAATAAGTTAAAGAATGATACCTCACAAACAAATTTAGCAACAGAAAAGAAAGTCAACGAATTTGATTCTTATACTAGTAGAGATGAATTAGAAAACGTTGAAAAGGATTCCATTTTAACATCAACAAACCACATTCTGCACAAATCTTTAACCAAATTTTCAGATAATATGACAAATTATTTTACTAAAGTCTTTTCACCAGATATAAATGAAATTGTATTTATTTACACTGATATAATTAAACCACGACATGTAGGTAATAAAAAAACTAAATGTTTGAAAATATTTTCAATATCCACATTGAAAAATTATATTCATTTTAATAGAATTGAATATTTTCCTATTGAATCTTATAACATTAATAATATATCTATAATGATTCGAAATGATGAAGGAGGAATAATAAGTTTGAATGAATTCATACCAGTTTATTGTACTCTACACTTTAAAAAATATATAAAATAAATGTTTAGTAAAATTTTAAATCATTTTTGTAATAACCATGGATGTGATGTATACAAATTATTATAATAATCAGTCTGGAAATAATGTTCAAAATATTGGTGAAATATATCATACACCAAGGTTTGTGCAATATGGACGTGGTATTGGATCACTGTTTTCATCTTTGTTTTCACACCTGAAACCATTCTTGAGAACAGGATTAAATTATTTAAAAAATAAGTCATTAGACATTGGAAAAGAAAATTTGGAGGAAATCGGAACAAAACCTGTGAAAGATATTCTATTTAATCAAGGGAGAAAAATTATGAATAATATCAAAGAAGCTACTATTGAAAAAATAAAAACAATGCAGAAAGGTAAAGGGAAGCATATAAAACTTAAACGCTTAAAACAAAAACCGCATAATAAATCTAAACGTTGTAGAGGAAAGAACTTTAACGATATTTTTGGAAATTTAAAATGTCGGGATTTATAGAATGTATGAAAAGTGAATTGGATTTATTTGAATCTCCCCCAATTCAAATTAGTGTAATTAAAACAGAAGAAATATGTTATAATCCAATTGCTTCATTGGACAACTCTAGTACAATTGAATTTGTATCATTGGGGAATGGTGAAACATATAGAGATCTTAATAGTATTTATCTTAGACTAGTGCTTGAATTCAGAGGAACTGGAGGCGTTGTTAATAACTTGTTGCATTCCATATTTAGGAATTGTACAGTTCATTTCAATAATAAAAGTGTATCTCAACCTGACAACAACTATCACTATAGAGCATATATGGAAACATTACTCAATTATGGAAATGATGCTAGATCTACCCATCTTGAATCGTGTGGTTGGGCTACTGATGTGAATAAAATTAATTCATTAATCGATAAAGAAAATCCCGGTTTAGATAAAAGAAAAAAATTATTTAAGGATGGGAAAAAGGTGGAGCTTTTCGGAAAACTTCATGTAGATGTATTTAATCAACAAAAGTACTTGCTTAATAATGTTGATCTTAAGGTCACATTAAATTTGGAGAAATCAGAATTTTATATTTTAGAAAGTGGGGATAAAAATGAATCTTATCTAAGAATACATGAAGCTAATTTATATATAAATCATCTTACTATCAATAGTAGTATATTAATGGCACATCATAATGTATTACAAAGCAAAAATGCAATTTATCCATATAAGAGAGTAGAAATTAAGACCTTCACTATACATCCAGGAAACCATTCATTATCTCTAGATAATGTTATACTTGGACAATTACCAAATTTCTTAATTTTTGGAATGGTGTCGAACAAAGCTTATACTGGAGATAGAAAAGAAAATCCATACAACTTTCAACATTTTAATTTACAAAGATTTAATTTGGTTGTTAATGGAGTACAATTTCCAGCACAGCCAATAGAATTTAACTACAACAATGGAGGAATATTAAGCACTCGTGGTTATCAAACCCTATTTAAAGGTACCGGAATCCATCATTTTGATAAAGGTCATCAAATTACAAAGGAACTTTTTGATAGCGGATTTTTTTTACTAGCTTTTGATTTAACACCAGATCACAATAATAATTCTAATTGTGGAAATTTAATAAATCAAGGAACTATTCGAATAGAAGGACGTTTCGGGAAACCCATAACAGAGGCAATTACCTGCTTAGTATATTGTGAATTTGACAGTATAATAGAAATTGATAAGTCTCGCACTATAATTCAAACGCTATGAACTCAATAAATATTATAAATACTTTAAATTCAAATAATTATACAAAATATAAATTTAAAGGAGTTTTTGCGAGCAATAAATTACCCAAGACATCTGTTACAAAACCATCATTTTACATAGCCAACACTGATCCATCTTATAAGCCTGGACAGCATTGGGTCGCTTTTTATTTCCCTGAAAATAAACCAGCAGAATTTTTTTGCTCTGCAGGTCAACCTCCAATAAAACCATTTATTTCATTTCTAAACCGAAATTCTAAAACATTTGTCTACAATAAAATGCGAATTCAAAGTGAATCATCAATGTTTTGTGGTGTTTATTGTTGCATTTTTATTTATTTAAGATGTAAAAATTTTACTTTTAATAAAATTTTAAATATTTTTAATTATTTTAATTTACATGAAAATGATATGTTAGTTTTAAGTTTATTTAAATACTTTTATTTGTTTTTATAGAAAATAAAAAATAAATAAATAAGAAAAATATATATTATTTTGTTTTTATTCCAAGTTCTTTTTCCACATTTAGTAAAACTTCCAGGAGAATTTTATCACGACCATCATGCAATGCGAGGAATAGTGGAATGTCTATAGGCGGCAGTATTAAGATTTCTTGAATTTCAATTTGACCCTTGTTTGAAATATAATTTGATTCAATTTTAGTGTTGTTGGATGTATTCATTATTCTGAATATGTTGTTCTTGATAGATAGTCTATTATTTACTAAAATTATTTCTAAAATTCAAAATTCATAAGACCCTTACCAAGTTCAAAATTGCAAGAAGTTATTGTACAAAAAAAAAAAAAACAAAAATTTTTTTAAAGTTGCATTATTTTTTATTTATTATTATTTTTTTAAATTAACATATTTGAAATTAAAAATATTTTCCCTATTTACTTATTTTAGACGATTAGATAATAAATACTATCTTTTTATAAAATCCTCTATTTTTTTTATAAGTTGTATATGCTTTCTACAGTTGCAAGTATCAGGACCAACGTTTGCTTTATCATCCGACCATGAACAGTTTTTGAAGTGTAATCCATATTTAGATGATATAGGTTCTTCATTATAATTCCCAGTTTTATTAATAAGTGCCAAATACTCTTCCAGTGTTTTTTGATGTTCAACAAAAATTAAACCATCAAAATTTTGAAGAAATTTTTGAATTTTTATATGTAACATCCATATTATAAAGCTTTCTTTTTACAATTAGTTTTTAAAAAATCATGATACTTATATACTAATTAACAAATTTTCTTTATTAAGAATTTCTTGGAATTTTACTATTTTCCCAACTGAAATATGGTTGAGAATTTGGGATGAAAAACTCTCCCACTTCGTCTTCTCCAGCGGAGTTTTCGCTGACTACCTCTTCCAATTCCAAAACATATAAACCATTATCTAACTTCCTCCTTAAAGTAAACTGTTCATTATTAACTCCATCTATTACTTTATCTTCCAAATTATTATATCGTTTGGGAAGATATAACATTCCCTCTTCAAGCTCTGCCATCACCACATTTCCATATTTATTCTTATGGCGGAACATACTTAATACCTTATATGGCTTTGATGGTAGTAAATTCTTTGCTGCTAGATATGGTCTTGTTTTTAATTTATTGAAAGCCGCAACAATATCAGCATTTATAATCTTATTTGATTCCATTTTTGTTCCGCCTTTTAAAAAGTTTATTAACTGATTGAAATAATTTTACTTCAGACAATTATATTTATATCTAATATAATTTATCTCCAAAGAAGAGTAATTTGGGTATATCTCTTAATATTTCAAATTGAGAAAATATTATAAATACATAAATATTGAGCCATAAATAAATTTTAAACATATTCTAGATATGAAAAAATGTTTAATGTGAATAAAAAATACTCCCCTTAATTTGTTATTACAATATTTAATATTAATCATGACCATACTCAACAACATAAAATACATCTTCATTAATGTCAAAGAATCTTACACAAAGTTATTTTTTTTTTCATATAAACAAAACAATTCTCAAGTTTCCACTTTACAAAAACAAAAATAACCATACAAAAATACTCAAACGCTATTTATACAAGTCATCAGTTTTTAATTTCATCACAATTAAAAGTGCAAAAAAAAAGAAAAATAAATAAATATATAAATAAAAATTGTCTCCCCTGTTAAATTGTTTGTATGTACTTTTAACATAATTACATAAATAAATTAAAAACAAAAACAACTATTGCCTTCCCATTTCCCTACTACTCAACTCTCCTTATTTTCTATGGAGAACGATTTTTTTAAGTCAAAATTATTATAATATAATAATTATTAGTGCTTAAGAGCACACATTGTTGATGAAAATAATTTAGAAGAAACTTAGTTTTTTTTTAATTTCAGTATATATGGGAGGTAGGCGTGTTTTGATTTCTTCAAAACTTTGTATATATTCACTTTGGGTAATATATACAACAAGTTTAAATTTTCTACGTCAACTCCTTCTATTTTTATAAATAAAAAAATACTTTTTTATATTAGAAGAGTAGGTGTGCATTGCTCCGATTAAAAAATAAATTAGTAGACTCAAAGACAACCTATTTCTAAAGGCTACTACAAATTTCCATCCAGTATTTTAGAAGAAAGTAAGTTTTTTTTAATTTCAGGATATATTGGATGTAGGCGCGTCCTGGCACCGATTTTTCCAAAATTTCTTATATATTAATTTGTATGTCTAAGGTTATATGCGTACCAAATTTTAATTTTTTTAATTTTTAATTATATGGAATCAAAGGAAGCAGCAAACACTTCTTTATAATAGGCACAAAGAGAAGACATAAGAATTTGAAGGTGTTAATGCACTTTTAACGCTCTTTGTTACGAGTATGTTTGCTTTGCTTAACATCCAAAAATATATATATTTTTTACGCTCTTTGTTATGCATTTTGTTTTTGTTTTTATTTAACCCCGCAACATGGACCCGCCTTGTTGAAAGCTAAAAGCTAAATAAGTTCGGTCTTAATTGTCTAGCTTCGTTAACCGTCTTGTTGTGTATGTGAAAATGATTCTTGTTTATCATGTTAAATTCCATCTAGTCCGCCTACTTTTGGTTTGGAGAAGAAATCATTTTTTTCCGGCAGTGTCTCTCCGCTTAATTGTAGGTATACATGGGTATTTTCGCTTAAAATCAAGATTTGTGCATTAATTTTGATGATATATGACTTATTTTATTCCTATTATTATCAACTTTATGACAAAGGATTACTGACTGAACACTTTTGCCGATTTTATTTCTTAAAAGAACTTTTAAGGCAAACATTTTTTTCAATTTTGCACAAAAAATTGTTTTTTCTAATTTCTGAATAATTCTGATGCTATTGACTTGAAGAAAATTTGGCTCCTGAGTTGTGGTGAAATATACTGGAGTAATTATCTTATTAATGAGGGTACTATCTATATAATTCAGTTGTAATTAATTAATGTAATTTGAAGGCAAAATAATTCGTCTGCCACAACCAAATTTAATGGTTAAAAATACTCATTTTTTTATTATAGAAAATTTTTGTAATTTTTTCTTATTTGTGTTTGTTACGCTTTATTTTTCTAAATTTTCAATTACATATATTTGAAAACTTTTTGTACACGTATAAATCACGATTGAAATTCTGTTTTTAAAGAGCTTCCGAAATACATTTTTTGATACCGATATCGCTACCTATAATAATATTTAATTAAAACATAATATTGTTTCAAACGGACTCTTGTCAAACAAACGTGCCTTAATAATTGATTTGAGCGAAAAATCTATAAATATATTGCACGGAACCGGGTGGTTTCGCTTCCAATATCCTTATATGATTTGTCCTATTATAAAGAAGTGTTTGCTGCTTGTTTATCATAATAAAAAATATGAATATCTTAGGAACACAAAATTTGCAGAAAAAGATACACATTAATGAATTAGTCTTACCATCTTATGTACGTATATTGCAATTCAATTTGTGCATACATTTGTATAATATTTTCTAGTTTTTACATGTTTCTTAATAAAAATGCACATAAATTCTGAATCGTTTTATTTTATTTAAAACATCAAAGGATGATCAAACACTTTTTGAATTTCACAATTATTTAAATATTGCTTTCTTACACATTAACCGAATTGAATAAATTTTCACTATGACTAATCGGCTATTGTAACTGATAATATATTTTATGTAATTAAATATATTAACATAAAATATTTTGTAATTGCAAAGACCATATCAATGGTACTGATAAATACTATTCTGAGTTTAATTTAATTGTCTCTACAGATATAGTTAAAATTATTTCCAAAAATGTATAAATTGGTACATATGGTTGATTTTAATATTGTAGAAACCTACATACTATAATAGTTACGAATTTGAAAGTATGGGAACAGAAAATCTGTTAAATTTGTAAAAATTTAGTAATAGCAATAAAAATTAGTTACGTTTTCCAACCAATCTTTTTTCTGTGTGTATGGTCACAAAAATGTACTCCGTTTTTTTTAGTTGAAGATTTTGAAATTTTAATGAATTTTTGGTGAAAATAGCACAAAAATATATATCAGTAATAATGTAAATAATATTTAAGGCTATTTGAAGAATATGCATAGTATAGAAGTTATTAGCAATAAATATAATACTTAACGAGAAAAAAAGTCTACATACACTGTGATAACTCTTTAAATGAAGCCAAAAAAATAGTAACAAAGAAAGGAAAACAACCCGATTTTCTGATTTGCTTCATTTTTCAAGTGCCGAAAAAACTTATTAAAGCAGGTTTTATTTCAATTTTAGTCTTCGGAAGTGGGTAATAGAAAAGAGATACAGCTTTCAGTTACAAATTTAGTGGTCAAACTCCGTAGTGAAAATAAATCATATTGAGAAATTGTTAAAATACTAAAATTATGCCGTTCTACCGTACACACCATCATAAACTATGAATGCACAAATAGTACCTAAAGCCACCACCTATATAGCATTCAAGACGTGATGTGAGCAATATTCTTAAGGAAGTCAACCAGGAACCAAAAATTAGTGCTCCCAAATTGACTGAATACCTCGAAAGATTTGCTATTGTTACTGTCACACCCAGAACAACAATAAATGTACTACATTACAACTATTTTAGAAGCAGAACGGCACTTATAAAGCCACTAATTTCAGCAAAGAATCGTCAACTTCGCTTTGAATTTGTTAAGCTCATTTGAAAAAGGATATAAATTTATTTTAAATCTGTTATATTTACCGATGAAAGTAAGAACAACATTCTGGAAATGGTGGCCGATCTCAGGTTTGGAGAAAACCTAACACTGCACTTGATCCAAAAAATATTATACCTATAGTGAAACATGGTGGTGGCAGTGTTATGGCTTGAGAAGCTATGGCGTCATCGGGGTGGGTCGTTTGGTTTTTGGCCGGTATCAATATAAGAAGATATTGAAATCTGATTTAAAGGCATCTGTTGAAAGCTTGGGTATGGAAAATAAATGTAGTTTGTTCGACACTGTCTTCTATATCATGCCCCAAGACAGATAAATTCACCACCCCATTCACCAGACCTTAAACCCATAGAGCACATTTGGGATGTTTTAGAAAGATTGGTACGAAAATATGATATCAAAAGTCGTAAAACACTGAAAACTGCCCTAACTCGTGCGTTATGTTTCGATTATTTAATTTTTTACTATAAATAACTTTATCCTAAAATTTCACTTTTTTGTTTTTATTTGAACAGTTATGGAAGTGTGTATATGCAAAAAAAAAAAATTATTTTTGTCACTTTTAACCGCGAATAACTCGCGTGGCGTACAAGTGATTATCGGTAGCTTTAAACAGAATCAAATTCCGAAGTTTACACATTTTTTGCCTAATTTTCCTGGATTATTTAAGGAATACTTTAGATTTTGAAAATATCTTTTGATCTAATAGTGAAATAAAGATCTTTTACTATTTACAATGGTAGATTTTGTTGAGAACTAGTCTCTAAATGTTTGTAAAAAAATGTACACGTTGTTACAATTGACAATTAATCGACAATTAATCGATAAAGTACTTATATGTATATATATATATATATATATATATATATATATATATACATCTAAAAGATCAGAATTTCTAATTGTGATTTTATTTTAACATACTCCGATTTTCGATTTTAAGCCATTTATAAATTTCTAATGTATCTTCTAATTTATGTATCTTCGAACTTATTTGAAGGTGGATTTTTTTGCATCTTTTTTTTAATATGCGCCTCAAATATGCATTTATAAATTAAAAATATACCCTACATATTGGAAAAACATACACATTTTAATATTTAAAAAAATTATTCCATGCTAAGCTATACAGCACAATATATTTTGTATTTGTAAACTTTAAAACTACTTTTTAAAGGATTAATGCTTTTGCTTTTTACCTCTTTTTAATTTGTCCTATTTTCGATTTAATTTTTTAAAACTTATATTCTTGACACTGAGTTTGACACAAACTTAATAAAATACGCTTTTATTTATATAAACTAACTAAATTGTAGTTCAGAAGGAGAGTATTCTTCTAAATACGAGATGTCATCTGAATGTAGAATAATTGAGTTTGAAATGTTTTTAATTTTCTTAAATCCTTTACTTTTTAATCACAGCTTGTAACTTGAATTTAATTCTTTCAACAATAGATCATTCTCTAGCTTCGATTCTCAATCAATTATAAAGATTTGGCAATTTACGACATTTTACTTATTTGAAATTTATTTACTAGAAACGTTCAAAATACAAAATGTTCATATTATATGTTATGCCGTTAGCGGACTTGCGGAACTCCTATATTAACCAGATATGAACTTGGTAGCTTTTTTATTCAGAAAGAAAGAAAATTTAATACCAAAGTAAAAAAAACCGAAAATTTAAACTATGACTCCTAATTGAATAAATTTTCACTATGACTAATCGGCTATTGTAACTGATAATATATTTTATGTAATTAAATATATTAACATAAAATATTTTGTAATTGCAAAGACCATATCAATGGTACTGATAAATACTATTCTGAGTTTAATTTAATTGTCTCTACAGATATAGTTAAAATTATTTCCAAAAATGTATAAATTGGTACATATGGTTGATTTTAATATTGTAGAAACCTACATACTATAATAGTTACGAATTTGAAAGTATGGGAACAGAAAATCTGTTAAATTTGTAAAAATTTAGTAATAGCAATAAAAATTAGTTACGTTTTCCAACCAATCTTTTTTCTGTGTGTATGGTCACAAAAATGTACTCCGTTTTTTTTAGTTGAAGATTTTGAAATTTTAATGAATTTTTGGTGAAAATAGCACAAAAATATATATCAGTAATAATGTAAATAATATTTAAGGCTATTTGAAGAATATGCATAGTATAGAAGTTATTAGCAATAAATATAATACTTAACGAGAAAAAAAGTCTACATACACTGTGATAACTCTTTAAATGAAGCCAAAAAAATAGTAACAAAGAAAGGAAAACAACCCGATTTTCTGATTTGCTTCATTTTTCAAGTGCCGAAAAAACTTATTAAAGCAGGTTTTATTTCAATTTTAGTCTTCGGAAGTGGGTAATAGAAAAGAGATACAGCTTTCAGTTACAAATTTAGTGGTCAAACTCCGTAGTGAAAATAAATCATATGGAGAAATTGTTAAAATACTAAAATTATGCCGTTCTACCGTACACACCATCATAAACTATGAATGCACAAATAGTACCTAAAGCCACCACCTATATAGCATTCAAGACGTGATGTGAGCAATATTCTTAAGGAAGTCAACCAGGAACCAAAAATTAGTGCTCCCAAATTGACTGAATACCTCGAAAGATTTGCTATTGTTACTGTCACACCCAGAACAACAATAAATGTACTACATTACAACTATTTTAGAAGCAGAACGGCACTTATAAAGCCACTAATTTCAGCAAAGAATCGTCAACTTCGCTTTGAATTTGTTAAGCTCATTTGAAGAAGGATATAAATTTATTTTAAATCTGTTATATTTACCGATGAAAGTAAGAACAACATTCTGGAAATGGTGGCCGATCTCAGGTTTGGAGAAAACCTAACACTGCACTTGATCCAAAAAATATTATACCTATAGTGAAACATGGTGGTGGCAGTGTTATGGCTTGAGAAGCTATGGCGTCATCGGGGTGGGTCGTTTGGTTTTTGGCCGGTATCAATATAAGAAGATATTGAAATCTGATTTAAAGGCATCTGTTGAAAGCTTGGGTATGGAAAATAAATGTAGTTTGTTCGACACTGTCTTCTATATCATGCCCCAAGACAGATAAATTCACCACCCCAGTCACCAGACCTTAAACCCATAGAGCACATTTGGGATGTTTTAGAAAGATTGGTACGAAAATATGATATCAAAAGTCGTAAAACACTGAAAACTGCCCTAACTCGTGCGTTATGTTTCGATTATTTAATTTTTTACTATAAATAACTTTATCCTAAAATTTCACTTTTTTGTTTTTATTTGAACAGTTATGGAAGTGTGTATATGCAAAAAAAAAAAATTATTTTTGTCACTTTTAACCGCGAATAACTCGCGTGGCGTACAAGTGATTATCGGTAGCTTTAAACAGAATCAAATTCCGAAGTTTACACATTTTTTGCCTAATTTTCCTGGATTATTTAAGGAATACTTTAGATTTTGAAAATATCTTTTGATCTAATAGTGAAATAAAGATCTTTTACTATTTACAATGGTAGATTTTGTTGAGAACTAGTCTCTAAATGTTTGTAAAAAAATGTACACGTTGTTACAATTGACAATTAATTGACAATTAATCGATAAAGTACTTATATGTATATATATATATATATATATATATATATATATATATATATATATATATATATATATATATATATATATATACATCTAAAAGATCAGAATTTCTAATTGTGATTTTATTTTAACATACTCCGATTTTCGATTTTAAGCCATTTATAAATTTCTAATGTATCTTCTAATTTATGTATCTTCGAACTTATTTGAAGGTGGATTTTTTTGCATCTTTTTTTTAATATGCGCCTCAAATATGCATTTATAAATTAAAAATATACCCTACATATTGGAAAAACATACACATTTTAATATTTAAAAAAATTATTCCATGCTAAGCTATACAGCACAATATATTTTGTATTTGTAAACTTTAAAACTACTTTTTAAAGGATTAATGCTTTTGCTTTTTACCTCTTTTTAATTTGTCCTATTTTCGATTTAATTTTTTAAAACTTATATTCTTGACACTGAGTTTGACACAAACTTAATAAAATACGCTTTTATTTATATAAACTAACTAAATTGTAGTTCAGAAGGAGAGTATTCTTCTAAATTCGAGATGTCATCTGAATGTAGAATAATTGAGTTTGAAATGTTTTTAATTTTCTTAAATCCTTTACTTTTTAATCACAGCTTGTAACTTGAATTTAATTCTTTCAACAATAGATCATTCTCTAGCTTCGATTCTCAATCAATTATAAAGATTTGGCAATTTACGACATTTTACTTATTTGAAATTTATTTACTAGAAACGTTCAAAATACAAAATGTTCATATTATATGTTATGCCGTTAGCGGACTTGCGGAACTCCTATATTAACCAGATATGAACTTGGTAGCTTTTTTATTCAGAAAGAAAGAAAATTTAATACCAAAGTAAAAAAAACCGAAAATTTAAACTATGACTCCTAACTCCTATAGGGGCATTTATAATATTGGTGTCTACAGAAAATTAATAACATACATTTCAGTTGCATCTTCTAATGAACCCATTTCCATGCTTTCAGGTTTACATTTAAGCAAGAAACATCCAAGGAGTGAGATATCGTACAAAATTACAAAATCAGATTTCATAAAATTTGCAGCTATTTTTTTGGGTTGAAAATAGGGTTGCCATTCGAACAGAAATTTTTCGATTATTCGAAGAACAAATTTGTTTTTCTTTTCGAACCAACAAAATGATTGAATTTAGAACAAAAGATTATTCGATAAATTTTTAATGATTAATTAATTAATTATTCGATTAATTTTTTAAAACGAATTTTTGTTAAATGTTTTTATATTGTACACAAAAACCTTTTTAAATTTATGAGTGTAAAAAGTTTGTTTAGTTGGACATCCATGACGAAACTAATTAAAAATTTCGTTAGGATATATAAATTTTCTATTATCAAGCTTGAATAAAACATTAAAACCTCTTGATATATATATAGAATCGATATTGACATAAATTAAAGATATAGATATAGATTAAAGAATTAGAGAAAAATAATGCGTCTCTAATTGAACTGGAAGGTATTTCAATCGAAATTTGGAAATGATAATAGCATTTCTAACAATTTAATCAAACGTTTTTTTTTTCAAATTTTATTATAAAATATTACAATTTCACCTCAGCGCCAGATTGGCATTGTTGGCGAAATTTTAACAAAAGTATTAAAAAAATATTTATAATAAATAATAATTTACAATTTTAACGTGTATATCAAACATACCAATAAACATTATATCAGAAGCTCATCAACATGTTGAGATAAAAAATTTTTAAATAAGATTTAAACTGCGATAGGCTTGAGGCTTGTTTAATATTATGTGGCAAGTTATTATATTCTCTACAACCAGAGTGTTCAACTCGTTGCTTAGTTGTTTCAGATTTGCAAAAAATTATTCTTAAATTGTCACGATTTCTTGTGTTGAAGGTATCCTGATTCCGTGTGAATTGTATGGTATGATGCCCAATACAATTAAGACATTTAAACATGTACAGTAATAACTGAAACTTATAGAGCCCGTAAATTAGTAAAACAGTGGGAAAAACGTCCCTGAATAAAATAACAGTTGGAAACCGGCTGGGCAACTTAGCTACACTTTTTAATGCTTTGTTCTGCATTCTCTGAAGCGATTTAAACTCTGTAATTTTTTTTTAATCCATATATTAATCCAAGTTAATTACAATGACTTTGAACCAAAGCTGGATAAATTAAAAATATTGTTTTTTTATCAAACTTGTTTCTAAACTTATATATTAAGCCTAAGGCAGGAGAAAGTTTTACCTTAAGATTCCTAATATGCTGATCCCACATAAGATTTCCCTGCAAACATATACCCAAATATTCAACAGATTTAACCTACCGAACTTCATTTCCATCAACAAAAATACTAAAATCATTACTAAAACCAAAGTGTGGTTTAAACCTTATAAGTTTCGTCTTTGCAGGATTTAAAAAAAGCTTATTAATACGAAGATATTCCGAAACTAATGAAGCATCTCTTTCCATATACGGCTTTAATACAGTTTCATATTTATAATGATAAAATATACTAATATCATCAGCAAATATAAACATTTTTCCTGTCAAGTTTAAATTTGTTAAATCATTGATGTATACTAAAAACAACAAAGGGCCTAGAACACTTCCCTGAGGAACTCCATGTACGACATTCCGCAGATTACTCTTATTTTCCTTAACTTAAACAAATTGTCTTCTATTTGTTAAGTAGCTCTCTAGAAGCAAATATTCATTTCAATGAATACCATAGTATTTAAGCTTCTGCAGCAATATTTCATGATCTATAAGCTCAAACGCCTTCGTTAGATCATAAAATATTCCAGCAACAGCACTATGACCTTCATCTAATCCCTTACAAATATAATTTTTCACATTTACAATAGCCTCCTCAGTGCCACAACCCTTTCGAAAGCCAAATTGA